>CAJNOL010000401.1:0-57575 GCA_905250125.1 Rotaria sordida
AAAAAATGTAGTATTTTAATAGGACGACATAGTACTGAGCAGAATGTTATAACCATAATGTGATCTAAAATTACACTGCTACGCATCATACTCTTCTATTGCCGAGAATATTATGCTATCAAGTTTAGCTCTCTGACATTTTGCATAATAATGTAGAATATGCCAACTACCCATAGTAATAAGACTATCTTACAAATCAAGAATCAGTAACTCCGGATATATCTCTTTCAATCATATGACTATACTCATTTGAATAGCACAAGTTTATGAAGACTAAAAGGAAATCTTAGTCAACTAAAGTGATTATTTTAAAAAATTTTATATCTTTGATTTGGTTTTTAAATTTAAATCAATAAGTGTCACCAAATTAATGAAAAAATGAAAAACTGTTCCGTTTCATCCTATTTCATAAGTGGATGTCCGTTCGGTCATGGTTAGTGTTAGAGTTAAAAGAAGATAGAACTGTAAGATAAATATTTCAAGAAATGATTCTTGACATTTATCTAGTTTACAGCAATCGAAAAAGAAAACATCCGAATATCATTTTCTTCGATATTATATAAGGCGAAATCATTTCTTTTTTTTTATATAAAAATTTGATATTCCAGAAACAAATGAGTTCAAAATGATGTTGCCTTATATAATATCCGAGAAAATTCTTAGGATACAAGTTTTGTATTCAGTTCTTTTTTTAAATTCTGACGTCTAAATTAATCGTCAATATGTGATAATTGATTATAAAATTATCTGCAACAACTATAAGAACAATCTGTGTGTGTTGTTTTTTCCAACTTCCAATCCTTATTGAATTTCTAATTAATTTGATGCTATTCATCGACATAATACACGGACTAAAAAAAACAACATTGATAGTTACACAAATGATAAACTTACAGTGCTGTAAGATATCAGTGGGCACATAACTGATATAATCAATTTGAACGATAAATATAATTAATTGTTTAATTTTGTTTTCATTACCGATGTGAGCAAGAACCATAATTTGTTTAGTAATATGTTGGAAGAGAGTATTATTTAAACAGGAAAAACAAAATTTAATATTGCATAATCTTTTTTTTTTTTTTTCTTATAATATTTCGTATATCAATCTTCGAACATAAATCGATATATTTGAATTCATTACCTTTAAACCAATATGACACGATTCTTTTATTGAAATTCAAAATTTTAAGTTGACTATAAGATTAGAATAGTCAGCAGCATGAAGACATATCATAAATTGATGACATGAAAACAAAATCAAGGATTTTAGTGAAGATTTTGTCTTGTACTATTAAATCAAGTTGTTGACTATTTATATTAAGTAAAGAATAAACTGAGATAAATCATCTAAATTCATTTGAAATCATATAAGTCAGCTTAGCTCAATTTAAATATTCTGATGTACATCATAAACTTGGTTCCATACATTATTGAATTTTTGCATTAAAAGTATGTGTTTGATGTTAAACTTGGAAACTTTGGTTACTAATAATAATAAAACTATTTTTCTCTGTTTAAATAAAAAAAAACTGGATTTCTTATATTTCTTTCGTTTTTCTTCACTTATTGCTGTATATTATTGAATAAAGATGTATTTGATAACAAAAACATAAAAAAAAACTTAATATAGGATGGGTATGGGTGTGGGGTGTGGGTATCGACATCACAACGAGACTCACGCACACACCCTACAGCCGTTTGCGGAAAGTTTTTTGGAATATATATTATTTCTCTTGGGGAAACAATGTACAACTTTCCCAACGAGTCTTTAATTGAACTTTACAGTTGGAGAAATTTTTCACCAAAACTTTGTCGTTCGGAGAAATTTTGCGTTTTTGTGACAGATTCTGTATTTCTGCCTAAAAAATAAACTATTTCCAACATCTATTCGATATAATCAATATGTCTCCTTAGTTATCTCTTCTAACAATGGAGGTATTTGTATTGTAATCGAGCTAGACTTGATATTTTGGCGTCAAATGAAAGCTCTCACCGCCAAACTAACAACCCATGGGATAAAAGTTAGGATATATTCACTGCGAAACGCGTTAATGCTGACCGATTTAACGCGTTCGCAGCGTTTCCCATGATAAGAAACGTATACAACCCTTTTTTCCACTTACTCAAAACGCGTTTCGAAGCCACAATTCTCGGATGAAAACGAAAAGTATATCGTCTCGCGGCGTTTTTAACCGATTTAACAGTTGCGAAACGCGTTAAACCGGTCAGCATTAATGCGTTTCACAGCATTTATAGTCGTAACTGATTTAAAATTATTTTCATCTTTATCTCTAGAGCAAAAAAAACTTTCGATAACATGTTGTTGTTGAAAATAATTTTAAAACTTCAAGTGATTTACTTAGTTTATCCATTTTGTTTATTTTATATTCAAATCATTTATTTTAAAGCTAAATAAATAAGTTTAAACATTTTTTGATAATCATAATAAATGAATGAATAATTGACGGAAAAAGTCTAACATCGATTGAATATTCACCTGCATCAATGGATGAACGAAAAACTATTCTACAAATCTTTATGTTAGATCAATAATTTTTACTGTAAATTATTATTTAACAAAAATCAATTACTGCACTTGTTCTATTTGAACTTCTGTTTTACTATATTATATTCAATCAATATGATCATAAAATAATATTTTTGTAAAACCTGATGTAATACATAACAAAATGATTAAATTTATAAAAATTTCTTTATCACTTTCTTCTTTCAATTATCTCTTATATATGTATATGTTACTAATCAAAGAGAATAGTCGATAATTCTTTTTTTGTGTTCTTCTTTCGTTCAGTCATCACTCTTATAGCATGATATTGAGTGCACGACATGTCATTTGTTCTTACACATTCCAGACGAAAAGAAAAATAAATTGAACATAACATGTGTAAAGACGACATAGATATCGTGCACTCAATATCACAGCATGAGACAAAACAACCGGTTGTCATTATACGCTGCGTATTAAAATTCCGTCAACGTCGTCTTTCTTCTCGTTCTTCGTAACAGAAGAAAAAAAATTTAAATCAAACGGAGCTTTTGAGGGTGGCTCTAAAACAAAATGAACCTTCCCAGGGATATCCGACGTTCTGTTGGTAACCTGTACAGGCGTGTAGATGGTAGGCTTTCATAACATACATCTATGTGTGTATGACTAGAAGCATCCATCTCGTCATCGTCTTTCCGAAGATGATGATCATGGATGTACTAGTTATGTATACATAAATGTATGTTTGCTTTATCACTGCCGGCTTTGTCCACTGTACAACCCAATAGAATATGGAGGGTATCCCTGGTCGCGCGTGCGCGAAATTCGTTGCAGTTGGTGCGCTTCGGCGAGCCAAACGTGTTCGAGAAGGCCAATTTATTTTCTTGTTTAAAAAAAAACAATTACATTTTCTTTTTTACATTGTCAATGTTATTTTGTGACTTCGTAATCTTAGGATGCTGTGGTGGAAGAGACTTTTCACGTATATTACATGCTCTTTGTAGAAACGATAGTGATTTTGTGTAGTCACCCATGTCTTCATGAACGAGACCAATGTTTTCGTAAGTATCAGCTAAGGAGGGATGATTCGGAGGGAGAGCTATTTTTTTGATTTCAAGTGATCGTTCGTACGATGAAAGTGCTTTCGAGTACTCGCCCGTGTTATAATACACCATACCGATGTTGTTGTAGGAAGAAGCCAAGTCGGGATGATTCGGAGGGAGAGCTATTTTTTGGATTTCAAGTGATCGTTCATACGATGAAAGTGCTTTCGAGTACTCGCCCATGTTATCATACACCATACCGATGTTGTTGTAGGAAGCAGCCAAGTTGGGATGATTCGGAGGGAGAGCTTTCAGACTGATCTCCAGGTCTTTTTCGTAATATGAAAGTGCTTTCGAGTACTCGCCCATGTTTCTATACACTAAACCGATGTTATTGTAGGTAGAAGCCAAGTTGGGATCATTAGGAGGGAGAGTTTTCTCTTTTATATCTAAAGATTTTTGATAAAATTCGATGGCCTCATTGTATTGTCCTAGATTATCCTTAATCATTCCAAGGTAGTGATAACAGTAGGATTTATCACTTTCATTTGATACCTCCTGGAGTAACATGTTGTACAATTGTTCGACTTTATTATTCTCGCCGAGTTTCCATAACAATAAACCCATTTTTTGCCATCCTGTACCAGTAATCTCTTTTCGTAATTGTTTGGTGAGATCACTTAGCTGATGGTCATCGTTGTCATTGGTGAGCGTTAGGTGTACTTGCTGTAATGTTCTTCCGTTTTCTTTCTTAGGTTCGATTTTCTGGACGCGAAAAATGGTATGAGTAGAGAAGAGAATCTCTTTTTCGTTGGAATACTCGCTAATGGCACTGACGGAAGCAAAGATTGCTGCTGATGATGGTGAAGATGAATGTGATTGATCAATTGTTATGATGAATAGTACAGCGATCATATTATCGTCAGTAGACGAAGTAAAGCGCATTGCAATCATACGATCCTCACTTGTTGATAAGAAATTGTTAAAGGATATGAGTTTATCTTGTTTAATTTTGTTTTGAAAATCTTCCTTTCTCATGATTTGACCTCGATAGACAGTACTTGGTAAAGCAACTGCCTGAGTTCCATTAGATTGTTCGAGATGAAGTTTTTCGATATTATGGTGAACGTCACAAATGAAGAAACCCATTTTTAGAAGAGTACTGACGTCTAGAGAGCGCAGAGCTTTGTTGACAAGTTGGTACGTAAAACATTGCTGGGTGTACCACCAAATGGGTTTGTCATCGACAGTTCCAGGATGGCGGTTACCAAATTTATCAATAATTTTGAAGGTTATATTATCGTTAGCATACTCTTCACCAAATTTATTGATAAATTCCAACTGTTCATTATTTTCGACATAGTCCGGGTGTTTACGGGCATATTCGACTAAATCTTTCACTTCTTTCGTTTTATGAAAATCGATTGTGAGAATAATTTCTTTGAAAAGTTGTGTATACATGAATGAGGGTTCGATTTCAGAACCGATTGGGACAGAATCTTCGTCACATTGTCGAGCAGATTGTCGAACTGCATCACAAATTGGAATAATTTCAGTGAAAACACCTTTCACTTTGGGCCAGTCTTTTGCCCATTCTTCATATTTTTCTTTTTTTTGACAGAATACATAAATTGAATAGAGTTGTGTCATATTATGAACGCGTGGCACAACAGTTTCACATAGTGCACCAGAAATAATAAGAAGTATTTTTTGGTTTTGAAGTTGTAGTATATACTCGATGCATTCATCAGTTTCGCAGAATGTTTCAATCTTATTAACGGTACGTCGTAGCTGTTTGATTGAATGACCATAATCATCTACTGATTCATCGAATTTTTCATCCAACCATACAAGAAGAAAATTTTGAACAAGTTCATCTAAAGGTACTACGATTCGACTACGATCTCGTTTTGGATTTTGATTTAAATCTAATTGTTGATTTAATGTAGTAGATGATGTTGGTAATAATGATGAACGTTCGTTGGGTAGATTGCCTATTGGCATTGGCGAGGATGCTCCGCAACCCATATTGATTGATTGTATGTGACGTAAATATAGATAATAAATATTAAAGAATGTTAATCTGAAATCACAAATGAATGAATGAGAATGCTAATCAAAGAGAATGAAAGCTTCTTGGTTTATTTTATCATCTATCAATGTTCTTTTATTTTTGTGCTTTTTTTCCGACATAGAGACATGTTACCTAGCGTTAATTTGAAAAAGACGAAGGAAGGAGGAGCATTGTTTTACATGATTGTAAATTTATTTTGTCTTATTTACACGGTTCCTTACCAATTAATCTATTATAATTTGCTCTTACCTTTTAATCCATTACAGTTTTATATATTGAAGATAAGTGATTTTCTCGAGATTCGAACATGAAATCTAAAATTTTGTTTGATTATCTGAAATGCTTGTGTTTACAAATTATACGATTACCATTGAATCAAAGTCATCCAAGTATAATAAAATTAGAACCTTTATATAAATTGTTTCAAAGAGAAATGGCGCAATTACATTGGAAATCAATTAAAATCAATTAGAATAAAAAAACTGATGAGTCTTATTTTTTACACTTCGATTTCATGATGAGAGAAATACTAAGTTCGAATAATTCTTATGGGATTAAAGTAGTTTACAACATATCTTGATGACTAATTTAGACATTGATCGTCGTAGAGTATGCTGAAAACTGGGTGTGTCATTCTGACTTACACATGTAAAACAAAAAAAAACAAAGCCACAAGAAATTAAATTATATATACCAATGTTGAATTAAGTTGAATAATTTAATGAATTATAAGTGATTTCTACAAATGGTAATCAATTAAAAATCCAATCGATTATAATAGATTCTAAGAATAATCTATTAAAATTTGTTTTCTACTTAATAGTCTAAATAATTAATAAAAAATTGAATCGATCAAAATAGATTGGATTTTTCACGGATTATTTCAATTATATACTGAATAACAGATTTTAATAGATTATTCATAGAATCTATTATGATCGATTGGTTTTTTGATAGTCATTTCAACTTATTGCCAAACGAATCGGTTTTAATTAATCAACGTCTATAGAAATTACTTATAATTGATTAAATTATTCAGTTTAATCCGACATTTCACATATAACCAATTCTTCTTGATTTTTCAGAGAATAATCAGTTTTATTCTAATTTATTGTGCGGTTTTCTTTTACATGAGATATTAATACTGATTAGATTTCTAATTGCTTACTTAGAGCTATTCGAAAGAAAACAAATTTCAATATATTATTCGCAATAAGTCGGATTATAATAGATTGTTTTCAAAATCTATGAATATTAATTAGGTTTCTAATCGACTGTTGGTGAGAAAATCGTTTATTATAGATTAATTGGAACACATAAGAAAATTGGTTAGATATATAATTGGTTATTTAGAGTAATTTGAAAAATAATGGATTTCGATAAATTTTTCGAGAATAGATTGATTAAAATAGACTGTGCCTGGAATCTATTAGAATTGTATTTTCTCTTCTAATGAATTATTTCATTTGTTCATCACATAAACAATTAAAATAAATGACCGATAGAAAGAGAATATTGAAAATTTTATTATTTGCCCTTAGCATAAAACTTTTAGAAATAAAAAGTATTCTGTGACTTTTCAAAGCTTGTGATAGTAACGAAAAAACATTCGTTCGAATGGTAATGTTTTTTTTTATATTTCTTCGATGAAATACAATTGTTAACATAATCCTTCTATCTAAAAGCTAACAAATTAGTAAAACTGAATTATGGACAATAGCATTCTTCAATAAAGATAATATGAGTATCATGTTCTTCGCTAGAATTCGACCGTTCTCAAAATTACTCGGAATCGAACTGAAATTGCTGGTTGTGATTAGAAAAAACGAAAAAAAGAACGGTTCCTTCTTTGCTTCCTAAAATCTGTTCTAGGAACCGATAATTTTACGATTATATCAATAATATCAATCGAGTAATAGATTTCTTTTTTTTTCGCATTCTCATTTTTCAATTTTAAGATTGTTCATGTTTATTATTTCATTAGAAAAAAAACTACTTCTCCAAATAGTTAAAAAAAATGAAAAGATCAAGAAGGAAAATACTTTCATACAGTATGCAGGTATGAAGCTATCAATATAAATAGTCCAAAACAAAATTTGACTTCCTCATTTTCTTTATTTTCTTCAGGATCATCTGTACCACGAACACAGTGATCTCTGTCGCTCATTTTTAAATTTCTTTGTAGTTGTTGTAGAAGCAGATTGTTCTTCACTTCCATAGCAGATCGTAGAAGGAAGATAGTTGCGCGATAAGTTTTCTATTTATTTCAGTTGTGGGTGAATCCGTGGAATTAGAGGTAATAGAAAAAAAAACTCTTTTGACAAGTGAACTTTAGAGATCCATATCATTCTCTAGGAATAACTCAATGTATTTGTAATAATTAGATATGTTAAAGATCTGAACTAGTTTAGCATATGATTTATTCTTCGACGTTTGATAGAGCTTATAATGTTAGACATTTTTCAAGTAAATATAACTCCGAACAGTTTTTATTTTACTAGAAATAGATTCAGAACATTTTAAACAATGAACAACCCTAAACTTTGAAAAAAAAGACTTTTTTTCTTTTTCAAAATTTCGATAAAGTGCTGTTTAGTTTGATTCACCATTTATGATATTTTGAATCTATTTCCAACAAAATAAAAAGAATTTCGAAATAAACACTTTTATCAAAACATCAGAAATTAAAAGCTCTACAAATATTGAAGATTTCACCCGATTTTCTGATGTAGTTGAGATCATCAACATATTCAATAATAAATACATTGAGTTGTATCTAAAAGCAAAAGGATATAAATCTCCAAGCTTTATTTCCCAAAAAATGCTTTTATCATTATCATTATTTGTTATCAATGATGTTATGTTAAACTAGAATGTCAAAATTTTAAAAAATCAACATTCTTTTCCATCCACACCAGTATAAAAACTACACAATGTACCACTATAGCGATCATGAACATTTTTGACTGAAAATGATACTGGATTTGAAGAGTTTCTTAGTAACTATTAAAACAATTTTCGATTCTGAGTTATAGAAATCGAAAAAATCGAGTATCGGTTCTATTTTGCTGCAAGCACAGGATTCTATTCTTCGCCTACATCCAAATGGTCGTTCTTGTGACAGGAGAACGAAAGAAAGAAAGAGTTGTAAAGAACTTCGTTAGTCTTCTTAGAGAGACACAAAGATTTTTTTTGTTCTTTCTATTAATACCTATTTTTCTTGGGTTGCTATGAGAATATGCTTTGTTTCCTAGTGAAAGATTTCTAATCGTACATTGCAAAAGTATTCGTGAGAAAAGTCCACATCAAAGAACACTGAGGAAACAAATGCATTATCGTTGTTGAAGAAAGAAGAATCGAAAAAAATAGAATCACAATAGAGTGAATATTATTGCTGTCTATTTTTTTTTCCAACATAATAATCTGTTTGAGCAACCAGAGAGACCATGTATTTGAAATTGATAAGATTTCAAAAGCAAACAAAACATTTCTGTTTCTTTTCCAAGACATTTGTTAAAACGAATAATAAATAATGGTTCATTTTAGAGTTTTAAATTCTATTTAGCATCCATTGACTCATAATTTCGTTCATGTACATCAAATTGTTTAAATAAAAATAGTGAACAAGAGTTAAAAATAAAAATATTCCATGATATGTAATGAATAAGATGGATTGGTGTGGGTGTAGGTGTGATTATGGGTGTGGATGTGTATTAGGCTAGTGACCTTCTCTTCATCCACACCCATACCGTACATGAAGACCATTTCATAAGTTATCTCGTTATTAAATTTGAGTCTCTCTCTTTCTTTTCTCAAGATACTAATAAACTATAATCAATAGTAACAATTGAAATTCGACTAGATATTGAAAACAAGATCGGTTTTCTTAAATTTGACATCAAAAAAAATTCTAATTTCTGTAGATTAGCTACAAATATTACCTTTTCTATAGTGTTAATGAAGTTTCTATTGTATTTATTCTTATCAATTGATCATGACTTTTGAGACACCTTGTGTATCCAATATTACAATTATGACTATCTGCATTCGATATCATGTACAACAACTATAATTGAAATTACATTCATACTCTAATCTTTTATATTATATTAATGTATCCAATTTCAAAAGTAAAGTCTTTAATGAAAACACCAAATAGACATAGAGCTATACTTAATACTATTCTACATAAACGAATGCCTACCTTGACGATAGTGAGTTTTTCTTCTTTCAATTATGAATGAAATATCCGTTTTGTTGGTTGCTACTCAGCATGGTTGTTATTTCTTTGACTATGGTTGTCAACATTCTCTTGTTTACGTTACTATATGAAAAAACTGTTACAATGAATAATGAAATGGAATTCTACAATGTCAAAATGAAAGAAAAAGCTACCATCCTCTTTCAGTTTCAACAAATGACGTACTTTAATCGAAAGACGCAGTTAGTAAATAAAGAAAGAAAAAATGAGAACTCATGCTGACAAGTATTTTTTGAAAAAATAATGAAAATGTATGAACAATTAAAGTTATACAAATAATGAGAATGTTTTTTTCTTAAAGGAGAATTATCGTTGTAAAATAAAGTATTTCATTCGATCTAACAAATAGAAATGTTGTTCTTCCATTCAACCACAGATCAAGTAGAATAAAGGATAAAGAAGTAAAAATTTCATCAATATTTTCTTAATAGAAAAAAATATTTAAAAAAAATGAAATTATTTTTTTTTTCTCAATTATAAATCGAAATAGATTTCTTTCGCTTCTTAATCATTTGTCGTTAAGGGCGTATGTTATGTTTACCTTTGAAAGATTTTTCATAGTTCGTTTCAAGAGTATCTACAGGACAGAAAAAAACAACAACGAAACAAATCCATTGTTGTCATCGAAGGAAGAAGAAGAATTGAAAAAAACAAATAAAATCTGTATTGAATAAAGTTTATTTTAATAGTTGCCTAGTTTTTTTTTTGTCCAACATAATAATAGGTTTGAGTAATCAAAGAGACCATGTGATTGAAATCGATAAGATTTCAAAAGCAAACAAAATATTTCTTTTTCAAGACGTTTTATTTTTTTATAAACGAACAAACTAGTGAATAAGTGTTCAGTATGAGACATTAAATGATATGTAATGAATGAGATAAATGGTGTCGGTAGGTTTAAGTAAAAATTTCATTTATTTACCAGCTCCTCTTCTTTTTATTCAAAATGATTCACGGTTAATGATCCTCTGCTTGAATGGCATCTATATACTGCAAAGAATCTGTGTATTGATATAAACAGGGTGTCCGGAAAATAACCTATCATAAGTTTTCTCTTATATCTTCGTCAGTTTATTGAACTTTATTAAACAAGTGTTTAATTAAATGACTGGTAAATATACCAAGATTTTATTTATCCAAACGATCCTCTATATAATTGCGTAAACCTATGAACTTTGATAGAAATACAAAAATCTCGCTTATTCTTTATCAGATACGAATAATTCAAAATCTAATTGGGGTTTCTTCTCTGATATTTTCGTATGATTAGATAGAGCATGTCGAATTCCGAAAGAGTGTGCATATTTAAAAAAATTAAATCTTTTCTTTGAAGCAATATCTACAGAAAATCTACACGCAGAATGCATGCTCATAATTAGAACTGAGTTTTTATATGCTTATATTTCCATTTTAATATCTCAGTTAAACAATGAACAAACTCAAAGCTCACACCCAAATAGAAAAATGTTTTTTTTTTGAATTCATTGGTTAAAAAAATAATTCTAAAAATATGTTAACTAGTGACCAAGTTATAAATGGTAGAAAGAACGTGGTTAGTGTCATTCTATTTATGTGTAATATCTTAAGGAAGAATGTCAATATAAAAATTGAAAGAAACATTCATCAATAAACTTGTTCCTTATATTTTTCTTTATCTGTCTACAAAGGTTCAACTGAAAATCTTCTTTCATTAGTTAGATATAAGTAATACAAACAGAAAATAAAATCCCTAAGCTGTTGATGATGAAATGATTTCTATGAGATAGGACACTGAAATAATCAATGAAGACAAGACTAAATGCTAAAGTAAATGTCTTTATCGTCTTTCACATTTAATCCGGTATATGCTTTAAGATCTCAGCAAGATGTAGATCATATTTTTACGCAGAAATCGTTTGATTTCAGAATTATTTTTTGTTTTTTACTTGTTGCATGAGACCAAGGGGGAAACGGCGGACTTGAAGTAGAAAAGTACGTCAAAGTACGTCAAAGTAGACTACTTGAAGTAGCTCAAAGTACCACCCAAGTAGCCCAAAGTAGGAACAAGTAGCTTAAAGTAACTTCAAGTAACTTCAGGTAAATTTGAAGTTGAAAAATACTTCAAAGTAAGCTACTTCAAATAGCTGAAAGTAACTTGAATTAGCTTAAAGTAGCTCAAAGTAACTTCAAGTCCAAAAGTCCGCCGTTTCCCCCTTGCATGAGACAATAACATCGTAGGATCGATTTCGTTAACATTTGTCTTCCAAATTGCCAGCAAAGAAGAAAGAACGAATAATAGAAGGAAAAAGAAAAATACTTTGAGTCTAACTTCGACCGAGATACAAATGTGAGAATCGCAGAGAGAAATATAGTGTACGAAATTATTCCAGCTATGATCATGGATTGTAATTGAAAATGTTGAAAAAATTCTAACATAGTAGAATAGAAGAACTAGTAAGTATAATATAACAGATGTAGAATAAGAATTTACTTATCGTAAAGTCTTTTCCTTGTCTCCATGGACTCTTCTTTATTGATATTCGATAAAATACAGAGTAAACACGCTATCTCTTTGATATTGACCTAAAATTCTCAGGTAATCTACGTAAAAGAAAGATAGAAAAGTAAACTTATCATGTAATCTTTCTTATGTTTCTATCTAAAGTGAGAACGAAATGCTTTTTTGAAAACGTATGTTAAGAGATTCTTGAATCTCATTGATGTTAACAATCTTTTCGCCAATAATATCAGAAGCTTGTAAACCATAAGTATCTGTTCATTAATAAGAGTTTAGCAAAGAAAAAAAAAAGATGAACATATCTTCAGAGCTATTATTAATAAAAGTTGTTTATTTTAAATGTAATGTCAAATGATGATGTATGATCGTTACTGAATAAATGAATATAAGACTGTAGTCCTATATATGTTTTACACAGGTATCTCCTGAATAGTCATAATTCAAATGAATAAACTAATTAGAAAAATACTGTACTCTGTACTGTTTGAAGAATTGAAGTAAAAGGTAGTTAACAACATATAGTTATATTAAGTATAAAATAATAATTTTTTGTAAAAATAATATGTTTATGAGATTATACTAAACTGCTATATAGTATGTTATAGAAAAATTTAATCTGAATAACTTTTATTCAAGGACTAATGATTTATTTTGAAATCGGATAGTGCATTCAGGTGGAATTACATTAAATAAGACGATTTACATACATTTTTGAATAGAACCGTTATAATTATTCGAGATTATTTTATTTATATCTAACTAATGAAAGAAGATTTTCAGTTGAACCTTTGTAGACAGATAAAGAAAAATATAAGGAACAGGTTTATTGATGAATGTTTCTTTCAATTTTTATATTGACATTCTTCCTGACGATATTACACATAAATAGAATGACACTAATCACGTTCTTTCTACCATTTATAACTTGGTCATGTGTTAACATATTTTTACAATTATTTTTTTAACCAATAAATTCAAAAAAAAACATTTTTCTATTTGACTGTTAGATTTGAGTTTGTTTGTTCATTGTTTAACTGAGATATTAAACTGGAAACATAAGCATATAAAAACTCAGTTCTAATTATGAGCATGTACCTTATTCTTTGTTTTTTTTCCCTCGACTGTAGGGAGGGTCATATGAAATAAAATAAGGTTGTATGCGTGTACGTTTGTGTCAGGGTCAAAAGAACGGGGTTCCGGAATTTCGCCAATAAGACTTTCGCCAATAGGACATTCGCCATTGGCGAAAGTGCAGTGGACTTTCGCCAATACACCCCGTGGAATTTCACCAATTGGCGAAAGTCCATCATACTTTCACCAATACATTCTGTGGAGTATCGCCAATTGGCGAAAGTCCGCCGCACTTTCGCCAATTGACGAAAGTACAGGTAACTTTCAACAATTTTATTGCAAATTAGATGTCGATTAAAAAAAAATTTTCTCGCCTACATCAATGAGTGTAAACTACGATATTTATATTTTAATAACATTAATTTCAGTACTGACATATACCCTAAATTAATACTGTTCCGTGATAACTGAGATAGTCCACCTCACTTTCGCCAATACACTCCCTGGAATTTCGACAATTGGCAAAAGTCCACTGTACTTTCGCCAATATATCCCCTGGAATTTCGCCAATTGGCAAAAGTCCACCATACTTTCGCCAATATACGCTCTGGACTTTCGCCATTGGCGAATGTCTTATTGGCGAAAGTCTTATTGGCGAACATCCCGCTACCCAAAAGAACATACCAGAGAGGTTAGCTTATTTTAAGACTTTTTGTCGTTTTGAGTGAACTTTGCCATAGGTTATCGAGGGCCCTGAATCCGAATCCATTGCCCATTTCGGTGGCCGAGGTCTCATTAGTTAAAAACCGACCAATCAGAAACGAACTTTCTTATTTTAAAGGCTTTTGACCTTTTTGATGGAACTTTGCCATAGGTTATCGAGGGCCCTGAATCCGAATCCATTGCCCGTTTCGGTGGCCGAGGTTTCATTGATCAGGAACTGACCAATCAAAAACGAACTTTTTTATTTTAAGACTTTTGGTCGTTTTGAGTGAACTTTGCCATAGGTTATCGAGGGCCCTGAATCCGAATCCATTGCCCATTTCGGTGGCCGAGGTTTTATTGGTCAGGAACTGACCAATCAAAAACGAACTTTCTTATTTTAAGACTTTTGGTCGTTTTGAGTGAACTTTGCCATAGGTTATCGAGGGCCCTGAATCTGAATCTATTGCCAATTTCGGTTGCCGAGGTGTCATTAGTTGAAAACCGACCAATCAGAAACGAACTTTCTTATTATAAAGGCTTTTGACCTTTTTGATGGAACTTTGCTATAGGTTATCGAGGGCCCTGAATCTGAATCCGAAGCCCATTTTTTTGGCCGAGATTTCATTGGTCAGGAACCGGCCAATCAGAAACGAACTTTTTTTTATTTTGAGACTTTTGACCGTTTTGATCGAACTCTGCTATAGGTTATCGAGAGCGCTGAATTTGAATCCGAAGGCCATTTTTTTGGCCGAGATTTCATTGGTCAGAAATCGGTCAATCAGAAATGAGCTTTTTCATTTTAAAACTTTTGGTCGTTTTGAGTGAACTTTGCTATAGGTTATCGATGGCCAGGATTCCGAATCCGAAGTCAGTTTTTTTGGCCGGGCTTTCATTGTGTGAAATCCGGCCAATCAGAAACCAGCTTTTTTATTTTAAGGCTTTTCGACGATTTGATGAAACTTTGCTATAGGTTACTGATGGCCCTGAATCCGAATCCGAAGCCATTTCTTTGGCCGAAGTTTCATTGGTCGGAAACCGGTCAACCAAAAAAGGAACTTTTTTATTTTACGGCTTTTGGCCGTTTTGATCGAACTTTGTTGGAGGTTATCGAGGGTGAGAAATCCGAATCTGGAATCAGGATTCCTAAATTCAGATCTCGAATCTATTCGTTCTATGAGAAGTGATGTTGAGAAACAGCAAGTACTTTGTAATACGTGACAGTAGTGTAATGAATCAAGAAATACGAAGATAAGATGAAATTAGAGTGCTTGTAGAGCAAAGATTGAGGAATGAGAGCGAGTTACGCAAAAAAATTATTTAGATTGACAGGATACAACGGCTGTGTCCACTTATTAAGAAGATTTCAGATTATCGGTAAATCTATACTAACGTGTCCTCTTCCTGAATACTGATAAGCTTCCAAAGAAAATTTCTAATGTGGATGAATTTTTTTGTAAAGGATCAAACTTTCCATCAGTTTTTTAAATAGGAACGATGGCTCGATTTTGAAAATGGTATCAACCTTTCGTGAGTGAAAGTAGCTGGAAGTAACGGATAGCCGTGAATGGCGTTCCTTCGGAAGGACGGCGAACGAATAGCTGCCTCTAAACTAGGTTTATTCAAATCTGTTTTACGACATTTCTGCATAACATCAAGCAAGGTCCTTAAAAAAGTGCCACAGAGACTTAACATGTGACATTTTATGTAGAGAAGGACTCCTATAAACATGGAGAAACTCGAGAGACGACACGTATATATTTAATAGATATCTTGCTGGATATAGGAAATCTAGTACCCTTTAGTTACGAGTAGAGAAGCTTTTGAAGCAGTCGAAATGTGGATTAGTCATGCCTTGAATAAGAAAGTAGTCATTTGAGAATATGTGTTCAAAGATAGTAGTAGCTAAGTGTGAATAGCGCCACGTCGAAACTCCGACAGTGAAATATAGTAGCTTCTATTTCTATTTCACAATTTTTTTGGTATGAGATATGGTCTATTAAGCTAGTTTTTTGTGTGAAATCATATACTTAAGCTTCTTTCGATGGCGAGCTCCATGAAATCTTAGATTGACTAGCTAGGTAAAGGATTGAAACGCATAAGGAATAGTTCACAAGTATTTTCACTTTGGGATTTCTCATGCGATAAATATAGGCAGCTTTGAAACTAATCCAAATCTAGAATCCAGTAAAATTTAAATAACAGTGCATGATTATATAATTACTGGAAGAGAACGATGCATAACAGCAATTAGTTGCGCGTGACGACCCACTCGGATGCCGACGAGTGACTAGCTGCTGCCCTAAAAAATCCTTTGAATAGAATTCTTTTAAACTTCTAATCCATTGGAAGGATCTCTAGCACTTAGATCTTACTAGGATTCATGGGAGGAAGAACTGGCAAGAGGATTAACAAGTGTATTTGAATGAAGTGTGAGAACGAGTGTGTTGGAGATCTTCAATATCGGAATCGAACATTTCCTGAAAAGCGTCAATAATACAATTTGCATCGAATCATCAAAAGTGGACTTGAATGGAATTTAATAATCCTTTATCATCATAGATACGTCATCTGCCCATTGACTTGTCAAATTTTTTTCCGGCTATTTAAAATTCGTTATTTAATCTCACAAAGACTCAGAGTTGAAGCCTGATTCAACTTGCGTATGCCGGATATTAGTTTGAACAAATATAGCTTTTTAGTCTGATAGCTACGCTAAACATGCATTTTCGTAGTGGGTACCGGTCAGCGATATTGCCCGCCTATGTGTTTATGAGTATGCGCATTATTAATACAGTTTGCGTGAAGTGTAGTGCATCTTTACTGCAGTCACGCTGATATTTTTTGTCTGCTGATTTTCTCTGAAAATCGAATATACTATTTTTTCGTGGTTTGAGGATATTGCTGTGTCAGTGTGGGTCACGTAGATTTCTTTTGAGTGTTATTGATAGAGTAACAGATTAAATGAACGAATGTTATAGCTAGCAGTATCACAACGGTACCAATAGCATTATACACGCCGACACATGTGTACACTAATGTTGACACTAGCACAAAGCCATGTGCAAATGCCCGATGCTACCTTTTGCAAAATGTCTGCAGTAATAAACAACTGCTGATGCAGTGAAACATTCAGTCGAGGGTTAAGCGAGTCACACAGACGAGCGTTACTTGTTTAAATAAATATATCAAAAGTAAAAATGAATTAAAACACATGTTTATTAAGCATAACAAAGCATAATTTAATCAATGGTAAGTTTTTTGGAATACATTCAATTTTAATGATCAAAAAAAGATAAGATTAATTTCCAACAGTATTTCTCTAGAAAATGACTATCTATCCATATAGTATAATCTTTAATTAAATCAATATCATAGATATATTGACATCTAACATTCATAGTAAATGCTTGAATATCTAGAAATCTTCGATCTAAACACTTTTCTAGAATGTCATAATATGAATTCAATTTGTAACAACATATTAAACAAAAACGTCAACTTTTTTAATGGTTGTTCATGATTTTTTTTGAGTTTCCAAGAGCTCAAGTCCCTTTCACAGAACTCTATAGAAAATTTTTGTGTAGTGACAAAGAACTTTTTTAACCTTTTTCAGATATTCGTCACATTTCTCTTAGTTTCTGATGTGTTTCTGAATTGTCAGAAAATTGAAATCATAATAACCTTCTTCACTGTATTATTTGGTTCGTTAATCGTGTCTCTATCTTTCTTTCTTTCTTTCTCTTTTCAATACAGAATGAGTAAATCCTTTCAACATTTGTTTTTTTTTGGCACACCATCCCTACATCATTCAATTTTATTTCTGTTGTTTTCTTCTCTATTTTCACTGACAACTAGAACAAAACAAAGACAAAAAATTGTATTTATTTACGTGAGTGTGACTATTTCCATGCGTGAGGTAGTGGTGTATTGTGAATATGGTCACAATGCTACATATGAATTTGATCGGAATTCAAACATAGAGAATGTCTCAAAAGTCTTCATCGCTTAGTATACACATATGATTATAGAAACAATCTAACTTAATCCAAGCATTTCATTTTATTTGAAAGAATAGACTAGTGTGTTTGTATTTTAAAATTTCAAGTTCGTCGACATTGAAAAAAATTTAACACTTGAGACTGCAATACAAAAATGAGGCTTTTCATAACTGTAAACACTACCGTGAGGACCATCAAAAGCATGTGCATTTTTATTTTGTTCAATATTTTTGAAGTTTTTTTTATTGTGATTCTAAACTCTAAAGTCATAATCAATTGCTATATTATTTTAACTCATCAAAATGTTGAAATCTACAAATTTAAAGCCTAATGAACGGATGAAAATAATTACAATAAGTATGCATATTGAAAACTCAGGGCGAAAAGTAGCACATGCAGAATTATTAAAAAAGACAAATTTCGACAGAAGCACTTGTAAGCTTTGGTGAAATCGAAAAGATTCATTGTTGAAAACTTCAATATTATGTGATCGTAAAAAAGGCAGATCAGATCATCCAATTCATCAATCGTTTTCAAACAAAAATTCACTTGATTATGCAATTACTGTGCATGAGTAAAATAATTCCACAGCTATGGAAATCAGATAAATACGAGAATATTGCAAAACATTACATTGACAGATATGCAAAACGATTGCAAACAATAATTGATAATGATGGTGATATAATTACTAAGTATAAATAAGTTTCTTTGTTGGTAGTTTGTATATATGTATAAAAACAAAAAATGTACATGCTTTTTACGGTCCTCACTATTTGTTGCATGTTACTTCGATAGTTACTTTATTCGATTTAAGAAATAGAAACCAGTGTACTACAAGAAAGACGATAGGCATTTTGTTCTTCTATTCAGGACAGATCAAATAGAATGCTGAATAAATAAGTTGAAACTTCATGTATACTTTGTAAATACAAAAAATGTGTAAAAAAAAACATTTTTTTTCTTTTTTCGCAGTTATCGATCAAAACTGAGTTCTTTCCTTTGTTGATCATCAGTTATTAAGGGTATATGTTATGTTTACCTTTGAAAGATTTTTCATAGTTCGTTTCAAGAGTATTTACAGTACAGAAAAAAAACACCAACGAAACAAATCCATTATCGACATTGAAGGAAGAAGAAGAAGAATTGAAAAAAAAACAAATAAAACCTGTATTGAATAAATTTTATTTTTATTATTGCTTAGGTTTTTTTTGTCCAACATAATAATGGGTTTGAGTAATCAAAGAGGCCATGTGATTGAAATCGATAAGATTTCAAAAGCAAACAAAATATTTCTTTTTCAAGACGTTTTATTTTTTGTAGGCAAACAATGAATAACAGTTTATTTCAGAGGTTTTAATCCTATTTAGTATTGATCTACTCACAATTTCAATACAGATATAGAGAACAAATTGTAAATGAATTGAAATCAATGGGTATTAATAATATACGCTCTCACCCACTATGATCGCCGTTTCATTCGAAGATGATATCGATGTATAGAACATAAAATTGTCTATTCATGAAACCTCACTCTGATCCATTTTCTTCAATCAATCTTAAACAAAAGAATCAAACATCATTTTTATGAGTTCACTTTCACCCAGATCCTCACAGGTGGGTGTGCATGTGAGTGGATATGAACTGTGGATGAGTGTGAAGCAGGTTTCGAGTTTCTGTAGGGTCTAGATATGGGTGTAGATGTGAGAGTTAGATGTGGGCTAGGCATGGCAATGAGTGTTTATGTGGGTGTGGATGGAGAGAAGAGCTACGTTTACATAGACATATGCGTCCCATTCTCATGTTCAGCTTACGTCCACTGCTAAGCCCATACTCACAACCACTACACATACACTGATCACTCACACCTAAACACTATTCCACACGCACATCTACCACGTACACTCACATCCAGTATCATAAGATATAAGTGTCGGTATGCGCTGGGTGTGCACTGAAAAACAAAGTGTGTTACCGAATCATTTTGAAACGAAGTCTAAACCCTCAAAAAGGTTTCGCAAAAACCTTTGACAGCTTTAAAATGGTTTTCATCGATCAAGAAGTCTTTTTGTAAAGGTCTAGTATGATTTGGTACGAAATCTAAACAAGTTTAGAATTGTTTTCAAAAATCGAAATCTTTAAAGATTGCGCATTTTGCGCGAAAACCTTTTAGATTCGGTAATGTACCATTTGTTCTCAGTGTAAGTACGAATTTAGCAGTGGGTGTGAGCTCGACGTGAAGATGGAGTGCGTATGTCTGTGTAGATGTGGATCTTCTCTCCATCTACACTCACATAAACACTCATCGCCGCATCAAATCTACACCCAACTCTCACATCTACACCTATATCTAGACCTTACACAAACCCCAAACCTACTTCACACTGATCCACAGTCCACACCCACTCACACCTACATTCCTATCCCACCTACACCCATACTCTTACTAGTTAGTGTACGAATGTTTAAAACAATTATTTTTATGAATTTTCTCAAAAATAGTGTATGGAATGAAAATAAAAAATTCAACGATTTATAACACATGAATATTTCTTTTTTGAAGATATAACAGAAGTCTCTGTAGTTGTTCGATAAAGATTGTTCTCGTTTTTCCTCTTTAATTGGTTGTTATGCTCGAGTCATTAGGTTTCGTTTTCTTTTATAGTTTGCATCGTCATCTCAACAAGCCGAAGAAGAAGAACAAACGAAAATAAACTCATAATAAAATGAATCAATGTTATTTGCATTGTTGTCAAGGTTTTTTCCAACATCGTCATTGTAAGTAGATAGTAAGAATGAGCAATGAAATAATATCACGCGTAGATGTGATATCCTATAGATATTATGCTAATAGATTTTCACTAACAACGAATGTATTTTATTTATGTGAAGAGATATGAGTAAAAACATGATTTTTTTTCATCATTTCTAATATTATATATAATAAAATATTTATAGAATTCAAAAATGTTTGTTCTTGTTATGTGTATTATAGTTTAATAGAATCTATCACATACAACTAAATGTTATAATAGTACAACAAGAAAACAATCGAAAAATGTGCCTATCAGACATACAATGATTAGAAGTAGAATTCAAAAAATATACATACGCACATGACTGAAATGAGAAAATATAAACATATACTAATTTTTATGTATTAATAATTCGATATTGTACATAAACATGATATGGTGGTTTTATTAGATCATTATGATTGTTCGATTGATATATTGTAAGTCAAAGATTATTGAATGAATCAATATAAATTATCTAATAGTTTAAAACAATATAGAAAACATTATTATTTACATAAATCAAAAAGTAAACATACTTATTTTTTGTTGAATGTAATGATTTTCATTTATAAAAATAAAAGTCAATACGATGACATATTTTATATTCAAGAAGTTTTTTTTTACTATCAACAAGAATTACTTTTATTAATGATCGATCACAACATCATGATCATTTTCATTATCACGTATATAAGAATTAATATAAGGTGTCCAATTTTCAGAATATTTCTAAACCATCGTCATGATCAGATGAATCAAGAAAAAATCGCCTGTAAGTGCTGCATAGTATCTAGTGATGAAAGTCTTAAATGAATTTGAGTTACTATTGAAATTTATCGAAACTATTGAATTCGTAATGTGTCGATTAATCCGAGGAAAGCTACCACTATATATAAGATCTTAAGACTTAATGCAAAAAAAATATTTTCTGTCAGTTTGAAATTCTACAGATGTCTTTGACAAAATAAAGATATTGGAAATTCAATAGTTCTACCGAATCTCAATAGTAGTTCTTCCTTCGTTAGTCAACCGAATATCTTCGAATTCGAACTCAATTGACATGTTTACTTTTTATTCAATCGACGATGTAAAGAAAAAACGATAGTCGTTTTTATAATTGATGATGAAATACATTCAAATATTAGACATCATTCCATCTCATATTATGGATATATTTAAGCATCGATCGAAGCACGAAAAATCTTAATAGAAAGTTTTGACTTCAATATTTGTTTGAGCAAACTAGTAGTTCACCATATCTGTTTAAAAATTGACTATGTTGAAAAAGATATATGTTCATTTTCGTTGAACTCTCACACGAACACTTAGTAGAATATGTTGATAAAATATCAGTCAAATAATCTTAACCGTTTTAATGTGAATCAATCATCTACAAAGGGTATGATTAAATCTCAGCAAAATTCATTCAAATACTATACATTTGTAACATTGATTTAAGTGATGTGTTTTAGATTGCTGAATTTAAGACACTCAATGCAGTTGATAAATAATGTTACTCAATTATAAATAGTTGTTTCTTTTCTTCTTTGGCTAAAATAGAACAAATGAAAATTAATGCGAATACTGAATAGCACTCGTACAACTATGACTAATTCAAAAGATGATCATGGTCATGTCAATGTTAAAATGTCCTATAACTTTCCATTACTGTTAGATCATCAATACGTATTTGTTTAAGCTTTTCTTAGTCTAGCTGTTATCTTCTCATAATCATACTACGTACGCAGTCAAATGGCATGCAACAGTCAATTTTCCTATTGATGAATGCTTGATAATTATTTAAACAAAATAAAATTAATATACTGAACAAATACAAATGAATTTAATTTTGATTTGCATCTAGAGATGCGGATGTCAGTCTTCTCGTCATCCACATCCTATACTCATACCCTCTAAATGTATTTTGGTTGTTTCTTGGCTGGTTGTTATAAATATAGATTAACGTCTTCTTATCTCGATCGTTCGTTCTTTTTTTTTAAATTTCAAAGTGATTGCATTATCGATCGTTATTCGTTGGAAAGAAAAAGAAATGAAAATTTTAATCATGAATGAAATTTAAAAATGTTGTTGCTGTTTTTTTTCCTTTTAGTTGTCTCTGACTGCATTAAATGTTTTACATGTGCATTGCATTCAGTTAATAAAAGTCTCATCAAAAGAAAAAAGAAAAAAGACTACCATTTTCTGCCGTATTTCTTTCTTTCTTTCTTGTCTTTATTTGCTATTTCGTTCGTCTTACAAACACATAATTATTAATCATATACTGCTTATCAATCGATGATCATACAGTAAATGAAAATGAATGCAAATTTTCATTTGTTAGTTGGTTCGTCTAAAAAATTTCAATAATATTGTAAAAAAAGACAGAAGAACTGCAAGAAAAAAATTGTTCGTATTCTTAGTTAAATAGAAATTGTTTCTTTTTCTTTCTTTGTTGATAGACGTTTTTTTTGTTGCTTGGAAAGTTGTTATGTATGCGAATGTGTTCTGTTTGCTACTAAACGAAAGATTATTTTTATCATTCATTTTTAAGCGTGTTTGTGCAAACAAATGCGAGTCTGCGTCAAAGAACAACGATAACGAACGAAACAAATGCATCACCATCGTTCGAACGCAATAGTATCTATAATAACAACTCGCATTCTTTCCATGAATGAGAGATGTGCACAGTCATAATAAGGTGACACAAGAAAAAAAAATTGTTACAATATAATCACGTGTTTTTGAAGGCACAAAATTTTAAATTCAAGAAAACAATGAATGAATGAATGACAGTCGAAGTATACACTGTAAATACTGAGAGATTTTTCATTTTCAATTCTGCTAGTATATAGTCTCCAAAAAGAATATTTCCATTATCAATAATTACTTTTTGAAAATCTATCAAGAAAAATTGACTAATCTGGAAAACAAGCATTATGTACGGTTGTTATGTGGATATAAAGAGAAGTTTCTGATCTTCGCATCCATATATTCACCATCTGAGATTCGCAAAATTTTTCAAAATACAACTTGCCATTGCAACCTCTGATGAAGCTAAAATGTAAAATATTCACATTGTCATTCTCTATATTACAGAACTTATGGATTTGAGTCGAGTTATTTTTATCGATCTTCAATCAGTTTCGATTATTTGAAAACTAGTCTTCTGAAAGTTAACAGAATATTCTAGAAGTATTTTTTAGTCTATCTTATATGGAAATTTTCTTCACACTCACCTTCTAATCTTAATGCTCTCACAACAATTCTCTGAATATCATCATTAGTCACAATGAAGAAATGATCTTTGACATGAATCGATTTCAGATTTCACCAATAAAATATAATCAATCTTATTGATTTTATTTCATTCCAGATCATTATTTCCAATATAACAAGAATGATATGATGTGATTTATATTATTATCTCAATAAACATATATGTATCTCGATGATTTGAACAGATTAGCTTGAATCTGTCAATTAGTAGTTGGTTATGTTCCTCTAATATATTTGCCAATTAATCTTTATTGTTCGACATAATTTCCAAATTGCCATTTTCGTATTATATTATTGAAAACATTTATTATAATATTTGCTATTCTTTTTCTTCTTATCCCTGATTTCAACACTATCATCAACAAATGATGCATTGAAGGCAACATGAAAAGTAATAATTGTTCTTTTTCTATTCTATCTGAATTATATTGTTTTGAATGTTATTCGAAAATTTTCTCAACAATCGTTTTTATGATTAACGACTGCCGAGTAAAATATTACACATTAGAAATTTTTTTATTGAATATAAAATAAATAATATTTTTCAAAAATATTAGATCGAAGTTTCATTGTTACTTAAATCTTTCAAATAATTTGATGAGTAGTGAACTGCGTGGTTGTGGCCAATTTTTCTATTGGAAGTCTAATACAAGATGTATATATTTACACATTGTTTATATGGACAAAGTATACAAAAAAAAAAGGAAGTTTCATAAATTGTAAAGAAATAAAAACTAGAACAATGTTCATATCATTTCAATAAACATAGATACAACTTTTAATTGATAGATTGTGTTCTACACTATAGTTAAAACATGTTTTTTGATATTCCAAATAACTTTCAACATCTTAGAAGGAAAGAAGTAATTTCTCTTACAAAGTGTACGTCGTACACTTTGTTTTTTGAAGAAATTGCACAGTAGTTTATATATCGGGAGCAGCAGATATTATGTGCATATCGCTTTTACGATGTACAATTACTAATAGAAATACCACAGGATACTGAAAACAAGCACCTTCGACTATTTCATTCTGTTCGTATTGATGACGGTCAATGAAATATACCATATAGATAATACTGTTATACCGTAAAGAATTTTTTTCTAAAGATGTTTAAACACGAATTGTTTTTCGTGATTGTAACCAAAAACATGTTAGTCATGCAGGACACTATTCATAAGTACTATGGCCATTGCAGTAGTTTTATTGAACTGTCATCTTCAAATAATGATTTCAACTTGAGTGAGTCAATCATCAAAAAAAATTCTACTTGGAAGAGACAAGTCTTTCAATATATTATTTTTTTGTAAGCTGCAAAAAACGCAAAATTTCTCCACCATTCTTTTCGTTTTTTTATGTATAATTGAATAGAACACATGGGATTACCCAGAAAAAATGCCTCTCTAATTTTTAAAAGTAGGTTTCTCAAAAACAAAATCTCAAATTTGAGATTTCATTAAAAAATATATTAATATTTCATACAGCTGTGAATATAATAGTTTTTTTCATTTTCTCCAATTTAATAAATATTTTCTTTTTTGTTTCACAACATATAATTGACTAGAAAAAAATAATTTATTAAGATCGTTAAAATATTGTGTAATTATGCTTTAATTCCATATTGAGAAAAATAAGTTTTCTCAATAAGACTGATGAAACAACAAAAAAACGTTCCTTGTATTTAGAGATTTTGACTATCAATAATTGAAAAACAAGGAAAAGAAATATGATATCCAGAATTACTATAAGAAATTATCGTTTATCAAAATTTAATCTCTACTCTATCATTGACTCTTTTTGATTCATTTCTTTTGTGGTTCTTCTCAGGCGACATTTTGATAAAAAATATTTTATAACGAAATCTACGCTTTTTTTTGGCTCAGTTTCATATCTAAACATGAAAGGAACTTTTATTCTTTTGTCACTGATATTGAAAAAAACAAAATTATCTTTCTCAGCAAGAAATCAAAGCAAAAAACGTAGGATACCTTAGGTCAGGATTCGAGTATTTCCTGAAAGGATTCGCTCCAGAAAACTTTCCAAAATAGTCTAACAACTTTCCAAGTAGCACTCGACGAGCTCTATCGAATGGACACTTTTGGAGCTCAATTTGATAAACCCTTCCCTTCAGAAACGGTCAGTCACAGGTTCGATCCGTAGATTTCTCCTAAGACCTGAAGAGACTCGCCCAGAAGTACTTTCCAAGTCCAACATATAACTTCCCGACTGGATCTAAACGAGATCTATCGAATGGACACCTTTAAAACTTGATTCAATCCTTTCCTTTTGAGAAAAACGCCTGATTCGAGATCCACTCGTTCCGCTTTTCAATAAATGCCGTAGCGAATCGCCCTAGAGTTGTCTGCAACTCTAATACATTACTTTCCCAATGGAATATGACGCGCTCTACCGATTGGATACCTTTTAAGCAAAATCAGATGGTGCTGGGCCAAGAAAATCTGCAAAAAACTCGAGGCATCCTAGGCTTTTCTGTAAAACCTTACAGAATTCGTTCGAAAGCACTTTCCAACAACTAGATGAGAGTTTTGAAGTAGATCGTGATTAGCTCTACCGATGGAGCACCTTTTTAGGCGAGTCCAATATGGTTGGCTTTTGGAAATGCCCGATTCAAAGGCACAAATTCAGTTTTTCGTGGAAAGAGCCTGTCACAATCCGGCCAACCATTGGTTTCAACTACATATTTGATTTATTGTTGATAGAACTGGACGAGCGCTATGTAAGAGACTCTTCGCTGATCTGATTCGTCTATTCGGTGCCACCGTGATCCAGTAATTTCCCCCTACTTAGTAAATTTTTCACATTGAAGCTGGTGTGCTTGGCTGGGGATCACTCTCACAGCGGATGACAAAACTATACAGAGAAATATCAGTAATCTCTTTCAAACAGACAGCTCGTTCATCCGATTCGGGTACCCACCGCCTTTCCCAAAAGCAAAATGCTAGTTTTTACATAGTTAACCAAGACGCTTCAGGAAATCGGCGCGGATGCTTACAGATCCACGTAGTTTCCTTTGTTTTCTCCTAATTCATGCAGAGAAAAAATAAATAAGCATTGAATTCGGTTACAGAAATCATCCAATGAAACTTTTTCTTCGCTTCGAAATAAGATGCTGCCCGGTGAATTATTTTTCTTCTCGTTGTCTTATCCCGCATGATAAATTAATTTTCTTTTCCTTCTCTTGATATCGTGCACGATAAATTCTTTCTCCTCTCGTTTCATAGTTCTCTTTAACTACCAATTTGTTTTAGTTCTCCTCGAATTAAAACCCTTCAATCCATTATATTACAGCTGTTGAGTGGCCGGCATGTACTCATTCTATTGATTGTATATTTTGTGAGACATAAAACATATGGTCGGGAGACAACTAGGTACGCCATCAACCCTTAGGACATTCACTCGGGTATCCATTCGATTGAATTCTTCGAGTTCTCGCTCGAACCATCAATCGTGTAGTTTGAATCAAGGATGGAGTGAATCGTGACAGGTTCTGCCACGAAAAAGCTAATTTCTCACAAGAAATAACAGGTTTTCAAAAGATAGAGGCATCAAATTGAGCTCGGAAACTGTCCAATCGATAGAGCACGTCAGACTCTAATTCAGAAGTTCTACGAGAACGTTAGGAAGTCCTGCTAGGCGAATCCTGACAAGTTTTACGGAACAACCTAGGATTTCGGCTAGCTTTTACTGATTTCCTTTCGTTAGGAGCATCTGGTTGTATTCAAAAGCTGCCCATTCGATACATCTCATTTAGATCTGTTTAGAAAATCATATGTCCCAGTTGGAATGTATTTCTCAGTGAATCCTTATGACTTTTATTAAAAACTGAAAAATTGGACCCTACCTTAAACATTTTTCTGGGACGAGGAGCATTGAATCAAGTTCTAAGGATGTCTATTCGATAGATCTCATTGAAATCTATTTGAAAAGCCATATGTCTCAGTTGAAAAGCACTTCTGGACGAATCAATTCAGATTTTATTGAAAAACTGAATAATTGGACCCTGGATTAGACGTTTCTCTGGGAAGGGGAGCATCGAATCAAGTTCAAATGATATCCATTCGTTAGATCTCGTTTAGATCCAGTCGGGAAGTTATGTGTTGGACTTGGAAAGTACTTCTGGGTGAGTCTCTTCTGGTCTTAGGAGAAATCTACGGATAGAACCTGTAATTGACCGTTTCTGGAGGGAAGGATTTATCAGATTTAGCTCCAAAAGGACCCATTCGATAGAACTCGTCGAGATCCACTTGGAAAGTTGTTAGACTATTTTGGAAAGTTTTCTGGAGCGAATCCTTTCGGGAAATACTCGATTTTATCACTAATACTTCATTAATTTACAATTAAAATGAATTTATTTTAATTAGACAAGTAGTTTATTTTCATGATTCATGTAATGATACAAATGCATTGTCAAAAAAATTGGAATTAACAAAAATGATAAATTTATAGATTTACAATAAAATATTTAATTTCATATTATATAAATGCATCATCGCCAACTCGTATAAAATAATAGAACTGCAAAATAAAACTATTTTTGATATAAAAAATATTCATCGTCAAATTTATTTAACATTCAAATAAAATAAAGTTGATATAATTTAATGAATTCATCATTTCTTCTTCGTTTAAAATGTTCAATGTCAAATGTAGTTTTATTTATTAAAGTCATGACATTGTTTTAATATACGATGTCGATTTAATTCATCATTAATTAAATCAAGATAATTATTATCAATAGTAACATTTTTTAAACATCCACGATATGATCGACAATGTTGTTCATCATAACTACATAATCGATGATAACCACCAATATAAATATTGGATGGATTGGGATGAAATTCTGTTTGTTTACTTAATAATACTGTTTGATAGCGATGATTATCATCAAGTTTCATTATAATACGACGACGAAATCTAAACGATACAAATCATAGGGTTAGTCTGATGTATGCAATAATTGTACATTCGATCTATTATTAGAAGTCTTTGAATCGATATAAGGCTTAGATCAAGATGGTGTTCATCTTGGAATCGGGACCATAACCTACACTTTTTCATTGGGAATGATACCTTTTATGGCCGTTTAAAACTTGCATCGATTGTCATATTGTCACAACTCATGTATTCTAAATAGGCATAGGCAAAATAGTCTCTGTGCCGGTCTCAGTCATGTCTAGTACTGGCGAGGAAATTACCTGAAATGATACCCGTCGTTAGAGGTCATGTTGATTATATAAGGAAGTCTCGATAAGACTAGAAAAATTCTAAAAGGCTTCATTCGCATGGGTCCCTGGGACCGGGTTAGGACTGTTTTACTGAGTTTTCAATCAAGTTTCAAGTATTTACAGAAAAATCAAATAATGAAATTTTGCCTATAGATAGATCTAATGACTCTGAAAGGTTCAGCCGAAAAAAATGGTCTGTTATCGAGATATTGAACTTTTAAGTAAACTCGATTATTGCGGTATACGACCATTTTTTTGAAAATTCAATATCTGAATAAACGAACATTCTTTTCTATTGAAATTTTCAGAGTCATCACACCTATCTATAGGCAAAGTTTCACATGAAAATTTCGTTATTTAATTTTACGGTAAATACTTACAAGTGGATCGAAAATTCAGTAAAAACGGTTTCAGAGATCTATGAGTACGAATCCTTTTAGAACTTTTCTACTTTTATCGATAGTTTCTTGTGCATCCAATATGAGCTCAAACGGTGGGTATCATATCGGATAGTTCCTTCGTGAGTAATAAGATCACTGGACACGTAATCTCTAAATACTATGTTGAGATATTGTGCTTCTAGACATGAAATGATGTTGAAAAATTGATGAACTATTGTTTACCTTGGGTTGTACAATGATATACATTGACTTTTGTAATTAGAAAACCGAAGAATTCAAAGTCATCGCTAACTTTCTAAGGAGTACTACACCCAATAATTAAACATATAGATGATAGCAGACTATTCAAAGTTATCTCTGAAGAATAGTTTATTCCTTTCAGTAGTTGAAAGATGGACTTTTCTAATAATAAAATGAATGATATCTACCTTTCTATTTGAATATGATGCCATTGGCCGTCATCAATTCGTATTTTTGATTTGACTAAAGCAACACTTGAATTTCTATCAATTTTCACTGAAAATTGTAGAAATCCATCAATAACTATTAATGATAAATAATTTGAAAAAAATGATAATGATGTTTCACCAATATAAAAAATCAGCCCCCAAGAATATTTTGTTTTCAATAATAAATCAAAATAATTTCGACGTAAATTTGAAGGTATATATGTATACATAGCATTTATTGTTCCATCAAGTTCAAGTGATGTATCATTTCGTTTTAATTCTTCAATACAAGTATAATTATTTAATTCTATTTGATGACATTGTCTATTCAATGTACATGGATTTGGTTGACAAGGATAACCATAATATTCAGTTATATTATATAATTTAATAGCATTTTGACGAATATCATTTAATGAATGATTATTTAGAATAATCTATTAGTACAAAAAATAAATATAGATAAATTACAAATTAAATAAATACTTTTTGTATTGCTCCACGAAATCCTTCGAATATCGAAATATTTGTTGATCGATATTGATTAGGTAAATAACCAATAAATGTAAATGAACGAGACCATAGAATATTTGAAGAAACTAATTCATAAGATATAACAGGTGATTCTTGATCGAGAATTAGCGATAATTTTTGACTATAGATTTCAATTAAACATTGATGCCATTTATTTAATTCAATTGGATATCGAGAACTAATAAAATAACAAGTAACTTCTGAGAATAAAAAATTCGATGAAATATTATAAAAATTCTACGCCTATATTTTATGTGATGGGATTGCAAATGTTCAGAAACACTCGTTTCATAGTTGTGGTTGGTTACTAGGGAATGTTTTCAACTGACCGATTACTGTTGAATTTGGGTTCAATTCACAAGATAGAGTTTATTGAGATGTGAGAAACCTCAAAAGGACATTCTCTATTACATTAATGGAACATAGAAATTTGTTTTTCTAGAAAAATCCACCGGACTACCAAAACACTATTGTCTACAATTAGATACTAGTTGAAAAAGCTAAGAACTCAAGGTTCTATACAATATCGGGAAGGCAATGGTCGAAGACATAAGATTGACGTCAAATGCAGCCGAGCATTAGATCAATTTATTAGACGAAATAATGAAGTTGTGTTGCATGGATTGGCTGAAAAACTACGTAATCAATGTCAATTAAATGTTTCCACCAGCATAGTTTCACGCCATTTGAAAAAACTTCAATATGAAAATTGTTGACCATTGAAAACGCCAATGTTGACATCAGAATGCATAAAGATCGTCGAGTTGAATGGGCCAAAGCACTTTTAAATAACAATTGGAAATCTACAATATTTATCGATGAAAATTCATTTCAATTGTTTAGAAATATGATTCGTCTCTGGTCAAAACACCAGCTGGTTTTCATTCATTTCAAAATATTATGAATAGTGATTATTACATCGAAATATTAGAAAACAATTTGATTTCAAATGCTAAGCAATAATTTAATAATAAATGGAGACTTCAACAAGATAACGATCCGAAACATTGCTGTTCAAAAACTGAAATATGATTGGCAGCAAATGTTTCTCATGTTATGTACTGGCCATCAAATAATCTGGATCTGAATTCGATTGAAAACCTTTGAAACATCCCATATCGTACATACCGGATAGTTTTTAGCGATAAACTACGGTAAATTGCAGTAACGGGAATCGGTAAAGTCACGGTAAACCGGCAGTTTTTTCGAGTATTTTTATGACATGAGAAGGTACAAGACAAAAAAGACATTAAAAATAGCAAAACCAATGATTTGGAGCAACCAAATGTCAATGATCATCGGCGAACCGCGGTATTCATCAAAACCGGTGATTTACCGCGGTAAACTGTAGCGATGGGAGCCAGTAACCGGACCGATAAAATCACAGGTGACCGTCGATTTTCTTCCGGTTTTTATTACATGGGATCATGAAACATCGGATTGAAGAAAGAAAACCAAAAAATATTAATGAGTTAAAAATCTTTATAAATGAAGAATGCAATGATATTGAGAAAGGTGTTATAATTAATTTGAGCAACAGCATAAAAAAAACAGAATGTCTCTTGGTTATTGAATCAAAAGGAAAATGAATCAATTATTGAACTGTATATTGTAAATTTGTAAATTAATATGTATTAAATAAAGAAATCTTCTTTTCTTGAAAGCCGTTGAACAAGCCAGAAATACAGGAAAAATGTTTGTTCCAAGTCTTTTTGCAAACCATACCGGAAGCTAAAATTCTAGTAAAATACCTATAACTCTGAATAGAAAGTCTAATGGGACTTGTCATTTTAAGATTTTTCATATTTTACTAGGATCCAGTAGAGTTAATGTTTAACCAAACACGGAAACAGCTTATGGAGGTGTCGATTATGACACTGATATGGTTAAATTTGAACGAAAAAAATTTCACTCCAAAAATGCACAATGGGTCATAAATGAGCCATTTGTTTCTAATGACATAAAAGTTACATTTATTGTTAATTTGGTTTTTTCTCAGTTATGCTGTTATTTCATCTGGATGAGGCGGAGAACCAACTTCTTATCATGAATTATTTTTTGACAAATGAATCATTTCGGACAATAATATATAGCTAAATATTTGCAAAGACGGTCATGCTAGGATTGAAATCAGTTCTTTCGTTTCTTGAATTGTGTCAGTATCGTTCATTAGTCTTCATATTCTTCGGTGTGGGTGAGACTGAAGAAAAACATCGACACCAATACTCTTATCCTCAAGTTCTAATTTCATAAAATTGACTAATTAGCTTTTGAATAAATCGATTGATTGAAATACCTGAGTGAAATACGTTTACTACCAATGATAATATCGAATATAAGTATTTTTCGTTCTAAATAAAGTTTAAAATAACCTTTTTTGGAATTAATATGTTCACTATAAATAAGTAAACCTAAAGAGAGAAAAAAAAACCACACTCAATCTAATAAATTAAACAATATATGAAAACAAATTTCTACCTGATGAACTTTCAGGTAGAAACCATAGTTCCATTTTAAATCTTTCTGTATCTTTCAATGATTGAAACGGTAGATGTTTAATATAACTATTTGAATGAAATCCAGCAATATATTGATTATCTAATCAAATTAAAAAAATATGTAAATATTTTCTTTTTAAAAATTTCAAATATTTTCTTCATACTTAATGAACAATTTAAACATATACATATATAATTATTCGGATGTACATTAATACATTGTTGATTTATTTCACATGGTTTTATTAAACATCGATCAATTGTTGAATAATCATTATCGAAATATTTATAACTATTTACATCATTATTTCTTATCGGTATACATCGAATTCCATTTTTAGATGACACTGATCGACATGGATTTCCTGTACATTCATCTAATAAATCAAAAAAAAATTTAAAGGTTCACGTCGATTAAAAGAATAGAACTGATATGATCAAAAACATTTTGTTAATTCAAATTTTCTTTTATAAAAATTTTTTATATTGCCTCTTGGTTTTAATTCCCTATTTCGTGCAAGAATTTGTTCTTATCTTATCTTATCTTTATGCAAATAAATTCAGTGAACGACTGAACCTGGAATGATACACATTTATGCAGAATTCTAAAATTAAACGTATTCATCAAATCAGAAACAGCCATCGGCCTGGTGTGGCCTGCCGACATTCCAACCAAGACTGGGCCAGTCCAGGAAAAAGCTAAATTGCTGGTAGCTCTGTTCCAAAAATGCAATAAGGAAGTATAATTTACAGTTTATAACGAGACGCTGTTGATATACGGTCTACAATCGTACATCAACAACGTCTGTGATCAACTGTTTCTAACGTGTCTGTCATATCTGTGGAGAGGAGAATCCAAGTTTCTACTCCTATACTTCAACACGCCTTCCGAATCGTGTTTTACAATACTAACCAATATTTTGACCAATATGTTCTGTATTATTAAATCGAATTTGTTTTCCATTAATTGATAATTCATGAATACATCCTTGAAAACCTTCATTAGAGTCAAAATATTGTGAAAGACTAGATAAAATTTAATTGAATTTTATAAATAATAATACTAATAATATATTCTTACGAATGAAATGATATTGGTAATCCCCCTATGTATAATATATTTGTCAACATAATATCAAATGGTAATAATCCTGTAATATGAAAAAAACAAAATATTGTATTTTTATTTTCGATTTAGTTTATATTTTACATACTCGATGAAAGATTTCCATGATTTAATTTAACTTGTATTTCATTATATAATAGATGAATTTGTAAACGGACATATGTATTAAGATCAATCATATCAGATAACTGAATTGTTGAAATAAAACGATCAGAACGAATACTTCAAAGAAACAAACTTTTTTTTTTCTATTCAAAATTTTTCTAAAACTTACGTAATATCGATAATTTTATTTCGTATTGAAATTGTAAAATATAATTCTATTAATTTATTATCACAATATAAAATTAAACCATCATTATGTTCTGTTGCAAATGTAAGATCAATAGATTTTATCGGTTCTAATAACTTAAGTTTTAAATAAGATTGTTGATTAAAATATGGAATAGTTATTTCAATTTCTAAATTTAAGAAAAAAAAAAGAATCTTAAGTTTATTAGAATATTAAAATCAGATTCATGTGTAGAAGGTTTGATCAAGAGAGTGGTGTAATTTGAACTGGTTAGCCTCGTAAGCCAAGATGGATAAATCCGATCGGATCCAGACGAATATTCAATGATATTCAACAGGTAGAAATTTCGCCTGTCGGATTTCGATAGGATTCTATCAACCCTTTTTCGATTTCCGGGTTCATCTCTGCGTGAACGGACGACATATGCATGGGTGGATTAGATAGGCATCAGCGGTTATGAATTGCATAGAGGCTTACATCGATGTAAAATAGAGATGGTAGTCCACTCACGCAGTCGTTTTCAAAAAGAAGTTAGGGGTGAGTTATACACAGAATATCCGAAAAGATGAGCTCTACGTGTAAGTTCGCACCGTATTCGGGTAAAGATTGCCTGTATTCGCCTAGAAATCCATTCTAAAGCTCTCAACCAGCGTTCCAAATACAACACCACGAGCCCTATCCAATGGTATGCTCAGATTTTTGATAGTTCAAAGTATGATTTTGCGGCCGATAAATGGTGCTACAGAAAAACATACTTTGAACTATCAGAAACCTGTGCATACCATTGGATATAGCTCGTCGAGTTATACTTTGGAACGAGCTCCTCGACGAATATGGGCAACTTTTACTTGAATATGGTGCTAACTTCACTTACGTATTGATTTCCATTCTATTTTAGTACTCGCTTAATGACTACTATTCTAATAAGTACTAGATTTTAATACTAGAATCCCAAACAGATTCCGACGAAATTCCTACAGAATACTGTTGGATTCTGATAGGATTCAGTCAGATCTAATTAGATTGATGCAACCAGGAGAGTGATTGTTAACGGTCGATATTTATGAGATGATAAAAAAAAGAACGAAATTTTGAAAGTCAATTCAGCAAACATCGTCTTGGTCGAAAAGTGATTTGACACCCGATGAGTTTCTCTCGTCAATGTTACGATCGTGTATCTCTGTGACAGTGTATACCAAGCAATAGAAGCTAGAAAACAAAGGCCATATACGGTATCCACGGAGAGATACAGTCAGAGCGAATATCGGATAAATCAGCAGTAGTGGAAGGTAATCTTTCAGCTGTCCTACAGATTATTATTCTTCGTTTTTTTTTAACCCGTAGAGGATGAAGCCCGTATATATACGGGCTCAAAATTTGAATGGGTTAATTAAGGGATTACTCACTAATTTTATCTATAGTATATAGCGATAAGTTGGTAGAGCTCACTAGTGATATCCTGTAAGCGCTAGGGATATCTTTCGTAATGCACCATCAATGATTCATGGTGGTTAATGCGGGATTGTAAACCAACTCGACATTTTCCTTCTCTTCTACTTCAAACAACGGAAAGAAAAACTTCTCAGAAACAATGTGTTGTATGTGCACATACTAACAGAGAAGACCTAAAAAGAGAACCAATTGACGTTATATGTGTAAAGATTGTGATGTGGGTCTTTGCGTAGTCGATTGCTTCGAGGAATTTCATACCTCGATGAACTTTTAGTTTTTTTTTCTCATTTCAAAATAAATCAGCTGCATCTTTTAAATGAGGTCTAAGGATAATAATTATGACCATTAATAACTTTCAAAGTATAATTAATTTTGGCAACACAATTTCATTTTTTATAACAAAAAAAAAAATAAGTCTGCCATCAACACATTAAGAAGGAATTCTTTCATTTTAATGTATTCGCGAAACTTTAAAAGTTCTTTAGATTTTAATGAAATCAACATAATCAAAATTTTACTTTGATTACAATTATGTCCTTTCCATCCGAATGGACATAAACATGTGTAGTTTTGATTTGTTCGATCTTGACATATTCCATGATTTTTACATGGATTCCATCGTATACAAATACCATCGGATATACGACGAATAGGATTTACTATTAAAGAAAAAATGTTTATTTCGTTTTCTTTTTGTTAATCCAAAAGAAAAAATAAAATTATACTTGTATTATTTGATCGTAAGGAAATTGATTGAGCTGAAAAATAATTTTGAAATAATTGTCATGCAAAATCAAAATAATCATCTTACGCGTAATACATTGTGGTCCCGGTATACGTTTATATTTTTGTTGTTCACATTCACAAAATTCTGATAAACAAACCATATTTTCTCCACAATCTTTATCTGTTATACATCGTTCTAAATAATAAGATATTTTAATATATATCAGTAACCGACTGGGGTCGGATCGGGTCACAAAAAATATATACAAAAGTCTTTTTACTTGAATCAATTGGTATTATTGGCAGTTCATGATTTAAAATATTATCTTGTTCGAAATGAAAATTTTCATCATTTCCTAATTTAATAAAATAAATAAATTGATTTCAAAAATTAAAATTAATTTACCATTACAAACACCGGGATATATTAAAACAATTTCATATTGTTTTAAACATTGTTGTCGTTTAATATCACATTTTGATTGATAAGTTCGTCCATCTGATGCACATATATTCATTAAATATTGTTCTTCATTTGTACAAGTTATATGATGACATTTACAACGAGGATAACCATTTATTATTTCACATATTCCATCAAAAAGACATATTAAATCTCGACATGTTCGTTGACGTCGATAACGATTTTTACTTACTAAAAAAAAAAAGAAAGAAAAAATTAATAAAATATTGTTTTTTCTTTTCTTTTTACATACAACTAACACATCCACGATCAGTTAATATTAAAGATGAATCAATACATTTATCACATTGACGACCTATTGTAAATGAATGACATGAACATTGTCCAGTATCTTGTAAACAATCTTTTTGTAATGAACCATATGGATGACAACCACAAGCTATAAAAAATATACTTTCTTTTGATAAACTAAAAGCCTATTTTCTTTTCTTTGATTATTTACGAGTACAGCCAGTATTATTATGTGTTAATATACGAGAAAAACCCCAATATTCATTTTCACAATATGAACAACTTAATCCACTAACAGCTGGTCGACAATAACAAGAATCTGTATTTGGATCACATGATGATCGCAATGAACCAATTGAATTACAATTACAATATTCTAACAAATATATCAATCAAATAAAAATGGGAAACATCAATTTCATTGTATTGACTTTCATAGAAGATTTTCAGCAATAGTCGAAAGTTGTGTCTGGATTAGACATGTGCGGAACTACAGAGAAAAAATTTTACCGGAACCAAAAAGCTTGGTCCCGTACATCTCTAGTCTCGACCAAATATTTGCTTTTAGAAGACGAATGCTCCGTCACAACTAGAGTCCATCGGATCTAAGAGAACCTGATGGACTCTACTCACATGACAATTTTAGGCAGTTATCGAAAGTTCGCTGCAAAAGTTAGTACGGTGAAACTGATGTTATCCGTAAAAAGCTTAATATACCTGGACATCCTCGTCGATCAGAAGTCAGCGAAATAGTAATATTATCTTTACAACATCCAAATGATGAATTAATACAACTTGAATTAATAGATAACTGTGGAAGAAGAGAAACTAAAATAAAACTTTTGAAATAATTATTATACGAAAAATCTGTTTCTCCTACCGCATTCTCTTTTTTCTTTTACTGGCATCAAATCATTTCTTGCACATTGACAAAGACCATTTAAACAAATCATATTTTGACCACAATGTCTATCTGATAAACACATTCGATATGGAAAAATAGCAGTCATAACTAAAAATATATACTTTTATAGAATATAATTTTTTTTTTCGTCTTATTCTACCTTTAACACAACATCGATTTGTTTGTTTATTACAATAACTATTGATTGGACATCGTTCCATAGTATCACAATCAATATGACGATCTAATTTTAAATCAAGTAATGATTCATCATAACCACATTCTTGAGTATATTCTAATAAAAGAAAAATAGAAATGTACATTTTAAGAATTTGTTATTGTTGTTGTTGCTTTTTTTTTCTTCAAATACCCATTGAATCTTTATCTTTAGTACAATAATGAGGTGCAACAGTATAAATATGAGTTTTTAATTCACATGAACGTATATCCATTTCACATTGACTATTAAATAATTCTTGATTACTTCCACATATTGTATAAGAATTATTCTTCTAAATATATATTTATAGAAAGGTAAATTTGATCAACTTTTTTATCGTACTAGTTACACGAGAAGGGATAAGAAAATAGATTTGGTCGTAAAAATTGACTGATTTTTGTTGGAAATGACGAGAATTCGGGAGGCTTTCTATAAACATCTTATCAATGATTTCAATCTTGTTGAGCTCACGTTTCGCTCATAAGTAGAGAATATTTAAAACTAGCGAGAGCCCGTGCATACTGCACGGATGCTTTTTTCCTGTAAAGTTTCACATTTGTCCTTTAGCCTTGATTCAGTAATAGAGAATCAGATAGTTCACACTATATATATCGAGAGACCTTATAGTTTTATACCCTTCTAGCCTTATACTATTGTGGTATTACCTCTTATAACCTTATTTCATTATTCCTTTATCCCTTATATTACATGCAACCTCATCTACTTATCCGCTATACCCTTATCTCCTTATACTCTTTTAGTTTTATCCCTTATGTCTCTGTAGCCTTAGCCTCTTATCTCTTTACCCTTATCCCCTACCCCTTATAGCCCTTGAAGACCTATGGATACTCCCATATAATAGCCGTTGAGAATCTATGGGTACCTTCATATAATAGCCCTTTAGGACCTACAACTACCCCTATATAATAGCCCTTGAAGACCTATGGATACCCTCATATAACAGCTCTTGAGGATCCAAGGGTACCTTCATATAATAATCCTTGAGTACCTATGGGTGTCCCAATATAGCAGCATTTATAGGCTTCCCCGTGTGGCCTTATTTGACCTTTGGCCTTGGCACAGAGACGTCAGACAGACACTGAACATTATATATATATAGATTTAGTCTATAGTATTTTAGAACTATATAAGACAATTAACGTACCGGAACGATTGGACAATTATTTCTTGTTGGACATATACATGAATAACTGCCTTGTTCAGATTGACATTGTCCATTAAACGGACATACAACATCCTGACAATTATTACATTGTCCCATATGACTTGGTTTTATATTTATTTGTCTTGTACAAGCATCATATTCAAGGAAACATTTTGATCTATTATAAATATTTATTAGTATTATAACAACAAAAATAACATATAAAACAGAGATGGAATCCGTTCGAACTTTTTTCATTTCGATTTCAGAAAAATGATCATTTCATTAATTCCCAAGTGATTGACAATGTTATAATCACCTATTAAGGCTCCCTTGCTCTATAAACATGTTAACTGTACTCCTTAAAAACTTTCTCCTTTGCATAAGACTTGGCATCTTCTCAATTGTGGTGATGGGCAATAACAAAGAACGCCTAGATCAATGATTCCGATGCCCTGATTTGTGAATTTCCGATAGATTCTCCCTGGAAAATGATAGTCATCGGATTCCTGCTTCCAAGTTTGTATTCATTTTCTCACTTTTTACGGCCGGAAGTTTACGAATCCGGTTGTCGGAACTATTGATTGATGTTGATTTGGCTTCAAAACAAAATACGAACCGATTCTATCTCTGATATAAAACAACTTACGGATATGTAATACCATTATCTCCACACATTAAATCTTCGTAAGAATAATTACTTGAACATGGTTGACATTCACATTCAATGTGATTATTAGATTGTTGTTTACATCGACCATATGGACATATAGTTGTATCACATGTTGATATGCCTTCATTAAAAAACAAAAAACATTTTCTAATCAAAAAAAAAAAACACGATCAAATAATTTACAATATGAACTATCAACTGGTACAAAATTTTCTCCATGTATACAACGATCACGCTCCATTTCACATAAATTTCGATAGATAATACCATTTGAAGCACATGTCTTTACGAAATAAAAAATAAAAAAAAATAAAATTCAAAAAATTATTTTTGTTTTTTGTACTTGATTCTTTTCGGATGAACAATTAAATAAACATCGACATACTCCAATATCATTTTCAATCATACATGTTTTTCCATTTAAACAAATAAATTTTTTACAAGCTAAAAAAAGAAAATTAATCTTATTTATTTTTTTTTGAAATATTTCATATTAAATAATTTACCTTCACGTAATTGTTCTTGTTCATCTAAAGTACATGTTCCATCATGAAGTTTTATTAAATTTATATTTGATTGACAAGCATATTTAAACATTTCACATTCATTTGAATAATTATGAAGATTATTTGCACAAAATGGTTGATAATCAAATGAACAATTAATATAAGGATCACATTTTTTATGATTTAAAATACAACTTGAATTTTGACAATGTTCTAAAAATTATTTCTTTAAAAAACAAAACAAAGTAAAAATCAACATACGACATTTGCCTAAATGTGCAATGTATAAATTTTCTTGTATTTCACATGATCGTTTATTTAATTCACAAATCGTTTCATAAGTTTGATGATCACTACCACAAACTGATCCATTGAATGATATTGTACGAATATATTCATTACAATTACTTGGACAATAACATATAGGAAAACCATTATCACTTATTAAACATTTTGAACCATAAGAACAATTTATTGATAAACATTGTAAATCTTCGAGAAATTCTTTAAAAATAATTTTCTTTATTCTATAATACTTACTTTTTTCATAGTAAGAATTACATCGAGTTTCATCAAGTTGACATTTATTTAAATACCATTTTCCAGTTGTTTCATCTTGAATATATTCATCATCATCAGTACAATTAAATAAACATCGACATTCATGTTGTTTAGTACAAATTGCACCAAATTCACATTCAATATGTCCATATAAACATGCTAATAGAAACAAAATTTTGATGAAAAATTTATAATTATTATCTTACCTCGTTCAGATCGATCTAATAGAATAATAAAAACAAACAATTTAATAGTAGTTAATTAAATGCTTAGTATTATACACAAATAAACAACAAATTTAATCAAACTATCAGTACAAAATTTAATGTTCGGTAACTATTATGTTTGCTCAGTGAATTAATAATTTGTAGTTAGAGGTGTGGCTATGAGATGTTGATTTGAGTGTGGCGTGTGAATGCTACTGTCAGGAAAATCGACAGTAACACATACACATTCACAATCGCGACACATTTATATCGACACTCTTAAATACTGAGTCTTTTTAAATTAATTACTGAGCATTCATTATAAAATACTGAATAATTAAACACAAGTCCTTACTAGAATTAGAATCTGTAAAATTACTATCAAATATTGTTAAACTTTTCTTTTGTATTTCTAAAACAATTCGAAATTTATATATTTATATTTTATAAGAAAACAACAAATAACAATTTACCTGGTTTCAATGTTCTATTAATAACAGTAAAAACCAATAAACCAGCCAATAAAATAATAACAGCGATAAGAAATAGTACAGCCCATAAAAATCTTCGACCTTTACTATGATAAACTTGACCAGTAGGTACAACGTATGATTTATCCATAATCGTAACGTATTAACAAAACATTGAAATAATGCGATCAACAAAAGTCCTTCTTTTTTGTTCTTCCTCCTTTCTTTTGTCTACAAAAATGATCGTTTCTCTTTGCGTAAAGCTATTTACTGCCCTTAGTTTTCTTTTATCCTTTTCTGTAGACTTTTTTTTATTAGAAAAAAATATGTAGATATATATAAGGGAAAGAATAGAAGAAAATTGTATCGAAATATAATCAATTCAATCAATCTCTTTTTTTATTCATGTATGTAAGAAGAATCGTGTACGTCTTTTTTTGTTCTTACAGGGACAAACATATAATTATTAATGATGATCGACGGTTTTATATGTCATCGTGTTCAAGAATAATATGCTTTAACATAAATGATCCTCAATTATAGTTGACATCGTGTTCTTGAACAAGAATAAGATATATTCAAGTCCGGAAATGTGTCGATGTCGTAATTTTTTAAGTGTACCAGCCTCTTAATTCAATTGCAATTTGATCAGCGTATAGAAGAACAAAAAAGACGTAATATGAATCATAGAGATTGAAATAATCTCAAATAATAAAATGACAATAGAAATGTAATAGATAAAAGAAATTACTATATGCAAATATATTTCAACAAAATAATATTCGTATTCCGACTAAGTATCAGATGCATTTAACTCCAACATTATCAATAAGCTAAACTAATTCCCGAAATAATTTAAATTGATTATTAACTTGTTTTTCAAGTCTAATATAAATATTTTATTCATGTCCAGAGGCTATACTATTTTTTGTGTAAAGAAGCAAGAACAAAAGAAAAATATATATATTTAGATAAGATGACAATCAGATTATATTCGCAATATTCATCATTACTTTATTGAAAATATAATCAACGAAAAAGATTGAATTCTTTCTTTCATTTAGATTATATTTCGCTTCAATGATTTAGAAAAACATATCCTGGAAGAAATTGAATAATTCTAATAAATTTCAAATTGAATTAGAAAAATTCTATAATTTCTATTTAATGATTTACATCCGAGTTTGTAAATCGTTTCGTATTCCTTATTTCTAGACATCGGCTAAATGGTTCCGGCGGAACTAGAACGACAATCAACACTTTTTCATTGAGAATAACACATTCTATGGTCGTGTAAATCTTATAGCGAATGTCATATTGACATGACTCATGCGTTCTAAATAGATAAGGGCAAAGACGGTCCCGATCCTTTTGTTTAGACTGGAACTGAGATCAAGTTTTTTCGACCGGACTCGGCATCAAGTTTGGCTGGGACCAAATTTTTTTTTTGACTGGACCCGAGAAAAATTTTTTTAAGAACGGAACTAGGATCACTTCTTTTTACGTCGAGACCGGGACAAAAAAACCATTGATTCCATTCATGTCTAGTTATTTCATATCATAACTATCGCGTTTTTGTAAATATTCGATTATCAATAGATTCGGAAATAATTCAGATCTCCAGTCTCCTATAATAATAATATTCTATTGAAAAGAATATATATTTTTTTTTGCGAAAATTTTTTTACATTCAGAATTGATTTTACATGTTGTTCTTATATGAATTCTAAGCGATGACCGCTATATGAATTGTACAGAGATTTTTTTTCTTATTGTACAAAAAAGGAAAGACTAAAATTTATTCATCTCTCTCAGACGAACATATTTTTTTTCTTTTCCATTATTGTCTTTTTTTTTTTTTCATTGCGCAATTTAGTCGACGATGATGCTGTACGTTCAGTATTATATATTTCGTTGACAATGAATAAGAAATAAATAAATAACATTTCAACAATGGAATCACTTCCAAATGAAATCGTTTTGATTGTGTTTAGTTATCTTAAAACATATGATATTGTCTATGCATTTTATTTTCTTAAACGTCGTTATGCACGTCTTATTGAAGAATTTCGATCGTTTTCAACATCGATTAATCTTATAAATGCTTCTTTACCAATATTCAATTTATATTATTCATTAATATTTCAATCATATCATATAAATAAATTCAATATTGAAAAAGTTAAAATTGAATGTAAAATGTTAAATAAATTTATATTAAATGAAAAAATATTTCCTCGATTAGAATCATTATCAATAATTATACGAAAAACAAATGAATTAACAATTTTATTAAAATATTTTTCATTTTTTACACAACTTAAACAACTTTATATAAGAAGTGATGTTTGTTGTTGTGATCGAATATTATTTGAAGAACAAGTCAAACAAAATTTTTTTCAAACAAATAAAATACAACTTCAATCATTAACATTTGCAACACCACCATGCTTTTCAATTTCATTACAAGATATCAATTTTGAACAATGTTTACTTACTAACTTGACAGTAAGTTCAATGTTGTAGAAGATAATCGAATCATATTTAGAATATTGATCAAGTGTCTTACAGGAATCTTTAGGAAATAGTCATAGTGAAAACATCAGAATTCCGCGAAGTATCCTTAAGAAGTCAAAACCTTTCCGAGTTTTCACTAAAATACTTTGTAGTATCTAAGAGCAAAAAAAATTACTGAATTTCAAGGTGAGGTTATCTGGAAAAGTTCCCTCGGATGTCTGGCGGGATATCAGATCAAACTTCTTGAGCTTTGATTGCAGAAAGTTTTAACAGTTGTCCAATCCAATCGATCTTCCATATAAACCGTATAGATCACTCAATAGAAATCAGAGATCGGTTCGGTTCGGAAAAAAAAACACTAATCAATTCCATCTCTGATGGAGATATTGAGTCTGTTGTAACCCGATGATTTGTTACACCTATGTCTTTCAAAAATAATAATACAATTTGGGTAGAAACATCATTTCTAAGAGTTAAAGGTCCCTTAGAAAATTCAATATTTTCAAAAAAATATCGAAGTTAAATTTTTATCACAGGAAGATGCAGTGAAGCGTCCTCTTTCAGAATATATATGGCTTTTTGGAAGAACTGCGTTAGCTATCTTCATCTATTACGTACATTAAAACAGTCCACTGAAATATATTAAAAATATCCCATTGAAATATGATTTGTTCTATAGTACGATTTTTCCGAGTTTCTTAATCTTTGAATAATTCGCGAATGCGAGATGATATCGAAGTGCGGTTTTCACTGTGACATAAAAGAGATTTCGATGAATACATCTATACAAGAGTTATCGCCGTAATGAGGTTAGCCTGGTGGATCTGTAGAACATCGCTTCTATTATAAAAAAAAAAGGAGGGTGGATAATGCCCTTTTGCGGTGTGTGAAATATTTCGATTTTTTGTGTTGTAGTGAAGTTAGAAGTGGCTTCTAGTAATATTCCAAAGGTTGATTTAGTGATAGCTCTCAATTAAATTTTGACTCATGCCCGAAGTTCTCCACAGGGATGTCGAAATTCCATTCAGTGAAAAGTTGTGCACAGAGGCTAGCTTTAATTTGAAACTAGCTCGAGCTCTGTACTTATAACCACGGAGTTATTTCGATTCTCCTAGAAGGTAGGATAACAAGCCGGATGTTCGGTCTAGTCAGGCATATTAGGTTGAAATTGTTACCACAAGCTTTGCTCATTAGGATCAATCAATCCTGAGGGGTGCCCTTAAGTTTAACAGTACTTATTAAAATCGTTGTAGATATCAATGGCAGTCCTATTAGAAATCTTGATTTTTTATAAGTTAAATTGTTTTGTTTTCATTATAGTTAACTGTTCGTTCAATGAATGATTTTTGTTCAATATTGAGTAGTGCTCGTCAACTTCGTTCACTTTGTATACGTGTCTTAGATACAAATATTAATCATCAAAATCCATTAACAATAACAAAATCTTGTCCGCATTTAAAATATTTTTTATTTATATGTTTAAATTCAGTTTCTTATGAAATAATTAAAAATATATTTAAAACATTAATATCAATTGAAAAATTAAGTTTTTCATTAGTTTTTGATTATCAATCAGGTATTATTGATGGTAATCGTTTATATAACGATATATTTATATATTTATCAAATTTAATTAATTTACAATTTGAAATAAAATTTTCATTATCAATTATATCAAATAATTTAATACAATCATTTGAAACACCATTTTGGTTACGTTTTTCACCAATAGGTTTTCATTCATATAATCATATATATACATTACCATTTCCATTTCATCATGTTGATCTTGATCAAACAATATTAAAAAGTCAACAAACAAGAAAATTAAAATATAATTGGCGTTTTGTATATGATATTAATTTATATGATCGTATACCATATACAAATGAATTTTTAATTTATCTTCGTAATGAATTTATAAATTTAACAACATTAACATTAAAATGGAAATTTGATTTAATGATATCTATACCATCATTATCAACATGGTTTAATTTACCAACAATTCGTCGTTTAATTATTAAATTAACTTCATTACAAAATCCTGATATAATTAAAGAATTTTTACTTTGTTTACCTAATTGTGATACATTAGATTGTGATTATATTCTTATTGCACGAGTAACATCATATTTTCGTCCTAGACATGTATTAAATGAATTTGGTAAACGATTACGTTTATTAATTGTTGATGAACTTCCATCGGATTGGAAAATTGAAATGAAAAAAAGACATAATATTTATTTTCATAGATTTCGACAATTTTTTCCTAATATTGAATGTCCTCTGTATTATTAAATAAATTTATCGAGGATATTAGTTATCAAAGTATTATATCTAATCATAGTCTTATTAAACAAACAAAAATATATATGATTTATAATAAGAAAAAAATTTTTTTTTTTTGTTATTCAAAGACAAGAAGAAATTTGTACAACGTAAAAACAATGGATGCACCACATATTTTCGATCATTTTTTATTACTAAGAGGAAATTTATAGCATCATAGGTTTGATTAAAAAGTAAATTCATCAATCAACATGTAAACGATAGTAGTCCGATGATTCATAGATTTGAAAATTTGCATCTACAGTGAACCGAATTTTGCTTTGATGAGTAAATAGTCGTAAAAGAGGATAATAATTTTAGTTGGGATTGATAAGAATTAAAAACATAAATATAGCGTCTAGCGCTTTGATATATCTTTCGGTGATATTCTGAGATCATACCAGCGGTTTATATTAATGAATATGTATGATAAATATTCAGAAAGAGTGAACGTAAGGAATGATCGTCGATATGAAAAGTCACGAGTATAAATGATCGAAAGCCATTCTGCGATCTTCATCTTACCGATGAGATACACAACCAAAGCTTTAGAATATTCGAAAAAAATCAAAACTCGATAAAAGAAAATAATTTGATCATCTGTTCGATAATTTAAACTGAACTTATAAATCAAATGTTTGATAAGTTTTTAATAATATATAAACTTGGCTTTTCTTGAATAAAGTTTGAATGATTCGAAAGTTTAGAATATAAAAAACTGATTTTGTTTTCTAGTTTTAAATCTGAAAATTTGCCCCGAGATTCTTTTTTTTTTTATATAAAAGCGATTATAGGTTATTGTTCATCAAGTATATGACGGATTGTTCTCACAAGGATAAAGAAAAAGTAATTATTACAAAATGAATCTTTTATTAAGGATAGAAAAAAAGTTCAATCTTTGTTCATGATTTATTTTATCGAATTGAAAAAGAAGAAGAAGGTTATACTGCTCCATATATTTTTTATGAGTTTTTTCTTTGTAAATCATGAAGTATTATACTAAAAGTTCAAAATCATGGTGTAAATACATTGATATGAGCACGATGAACATTAAATAGACATCGAGTATAGATGAACAATAATTTACTATGGAAGGTTTATGGTAAGAAAAACAAAATCGAACGATGATTAAAAGCAGACATGAAATAATACATAAGAGGCATCATAAATAGTTTATGTTCAAAAATTCAAATTGGAAATTGAGCAACTATTTAAATGAATTGTTATAACTTAATCCAGAAGAAAGTCTACTTGTTCACAGTTAAGATAAACGATGTGTTCGAAATATTCTCGCATTAACATGTGAAAATTGTTTATCCGAAAAACAAGATCTTCCGAGCGACTTGAAAAACCTTAAAAATCAAAGTTTTTAGACCAAAACATTATTTTCTTCAGTATGTGGATTCAGAAAAACCAATGTAATATCCGTAAAATCAATAAACTATAGTACATTCGCGAGTAAATACTTTTCTCTTTTGAATGAGCTGTAAACCATAATGTTGATATATTGAACTGAAATTTATTTTTTTATGAGGGACCACATTAAGCTTTTTCTACTCTTTTCGTTCTCAAATAAATCTCTAAGATCATACAAAATTTAATGCGCATATACAATGACTAACCTCTAGGGCAAAATATCTAAGATTTCGATCGAAGGTCAGATTGATAAGTATTTATATTTGTTTTGTTTTCCGGCTTGTTTGATTTAGATGTATTTTGCGATCAATTAATCTTATCGTTATCAAAAAACTAATACATCAAATTGGTAATGTTTTTACTCACTCGGTGAATCAATATGATATATCAATTTCATTCTTTTTCTTTTCTATGAGCTACACCTTTTCTTTATATATATATATGTATGCATAGTACTATTCTCATTTATAGTAGTGTATACCAAAGTCTACGTACTTATTCATATATATACATTCTTTGACATTTGACTAAATCAAAGTTATTGTAAATTATTTTATTGCAGACTTATTTGAAGCAAAAAAACAAACACATGGCTAATGTTCGAATATTTGCCTTTTTATTGATTCTATTGATTATTGTCAATTGTGTTTTAGCTCGAGAAGGAGATTCTGATGATGTTCATCATCGTGAAAAAAGGTATTTTTTATCATTACATAATAAATATATATATATGTATTTCTTTTTTCAAAATTGATTAATTTAGATTATTTTATTGTGCTAAAGCTGGCAAAAAATGTTCGGGTAGATTCGGTAAATCATGTTGTGGTGGTTTAGTATGTAATAGAACATCAGGAAAATGTGTACGTAAAGGTTCACCAACTTCATGGCTTGGTGATCGAAATGGAAAATAAACTTAAAAATTTATGTAAAATTTTCTTGTTTTTTTTTTGTTAATTAATGAAAATAAATCAAGTATTAAATTGCACAAAAAGTTTTTCAACATAGATTTAAGAATTTTTCTATCTATCTGATGATTTAACTGTACCAATGAGTTTGTTTCTACGGCTTCGATTTCGATTCGAGTTTTCTAGTTCCATCGAATTCTACATTCCTGAGAGTAGCGCCCACACTCCACCATATATAATACTGAGCATTTTATTTGTTGTCCAAAACTATATACATTTGCTGTATTGTTTGAACATTAGAACACTGGAATATTTGCTTTTTTGTATATGTTGATAATCATAAAGTTCGTTCTATTTGTTTCTAATGTAAACAAAACTGCGAATATTGTGCTGTTAGTATTATTGAGAAAAAAAAACATAATGAAAGTCATCATATCATATGAAATTTGAAACTTTGCTGATGTTTTTAATTAAATTTATCGATAGGATTCAGATTAGAAATAGAAGATTATTTTATATTTGAATAAAATGTATTGATTACATATTCATTAGAAATATACTGACTAAGAATTCGAACTATTTTTGTATTCTAAAGAATAATTTCAATAATTAAGGTAACATGTCTAGAAGGTGATTGAAAGACTTTTGACATCGAACTTCTTGATGCTTATCCTTGAATATCTATATTATCTTATTGTTCTATTTTATTCATTTATATAAACTTATTTTTTGCTAACACATAAAAACTATAATTACGCACCTTATTTTTATTTTCTCTACGTGATATGTTATCATTTCGTACTTACAATTTCTCATTTTTTTTTGCGTTCTTTTATTTTGGTATAAGAGAAACATAACTTTTTTTAAAATATGAATGAAGAGCAAAAAAATGATAGTGATAGATTTGTTTCAACTTATAAAATTTAAATTGAATTTGAACAAAATGAATGACTAACACATATGACAATTTATCTAATTGATGAAGATTTAAATAAACTTATTTATATTGGTTCAAATTTTGCTTGTATTCTATTATACATGAATATTCATTTCTTATCTTGTATATATCCAAAATTCAGTCTGATCTGGTGAGTATGCCACACTAGCGGCTCTGGTTCATCCTATGATCAATTCTTTGTTTTTTTTTTGTTTTACGAATTTCAGTTTTTGACGTCTCTAACTAACTGCTTCGTCTCAAATGAGAGAAGTTCAGTGAGTTGAATTTCTATAAAAGAAACTGTTTATATTACCTAACGCATCTTTTCATCATATTAATAAAATGTCTTGAAATGATATTTTAGACAAATCAATGTCATCAGAATGTACGAGTGACTTGCTTACTAAATCGAACATTATTTTATATGTCAATTGCTTCATTTTGATGGAAAGAATTTCCGATGCCATGTCTACACTCGTTGATAAAGAATGGAAGAGTTTTGTTTTAATATGTCCTGTATTCCGTCAAATTTTCAACTGCTAATGGACTTTTACGAGCTATAATAAGAACTCGTCATATAGTGTGAAATTATAATCGCAAAGAGGAATTTATCTGTTTTCATTTCAAAGGAAATCATATTTTATCTTTTTAATGTATCTCAACAATATATGAAATTTAGGTCTTTTTCTTTCTGAAAGATTTTTGTCTATTTTGAAAAATTTCGAATGATATAATTTGATGAAAATGATTAAGTAATCATGCAAAGTCTTCAAATAAAAATAATAACAGATACCGAATAGTTTTATTTAGATCCTATATCTTAATTTTATTATCTTTCTCTAGCTTTTTCAACAACAGACAATATTAAATATTTATCTGTTCGGTTTTCGTCACTCTTCTCTTATTAACAAAAACTCTTAAACAGGAAAAAAAAATGATTACACTTAAATAAATAATAAAATTTAGCATAAACAAAAGAACTAAATCCATACATTGTTTATTAAATTGAAATACTTCTAAAATATGAATTACAAATTAGAAAATAAGTTTTGAAAAAAAAAATACAATCTATGAAATTAAAAACAAATTAACTAATAGATTTCTGGTGTTATTGATGAGAACTTCAACTTTACTTGAAAATTTATTTAAAAAAAAAATCGTTTTAAAACACTTTTCTTTGCTCTTTAATACATTAATTTGAATATTGTTGATCAACAAAATTAATTAGAAAGTAGATGCCGGTCTGGGGTGTAGTTATGACTGCGGAGCGTGAGTTTGAAGTATTTGTGTGCAGTGTGTCGGTGGGTTTAGGCGTGTTGATGTGAATGTGCGCGTGGGTGTTGAGCGCGATTATGAATGGATGTGGGTGTGGGTCGCAGAAGAGGAGTGTGTCGTGTGCGTGTATGGATGTTGTTGACACGTGAAAGTTGATGTGGTCGAAGAGAAGATTCATTACCACACAGGGCCACACTCACTCTACACTTCGTCATGGGCAAAAAAAGAGGATCACGAGCAATTCCTTTAATTATTGTAGCTGTTGACATAATATTTTGTGAAGATGTGGTTAGCAACTAGTGTTGATTATCTGCGATTGCCTAACTTCTCTCTTACTAGTAACATTCCGGAGAAAATGAAGTTTCGAATGTTAAAAATCGCTAGTTAGAACAAGGAAAAATAGTTGTATTTTTTATAATCTTTTTCACAAAAAATAACGAAACAATAAATTTTTGTCATAGGGTTGATATAGTCACACTAACTATGAAATATATAAATTTAATGTCGGCTAGTTGTTCTTTAAGAGGTTGAAGCAGATTGTCATCAATAGAGATTGTTTGCAAATTTGAAGTTCTAAGTAAAAAATAATAACTGAGTTCAAAATAGTATTTATCTTCAAGTTTACATTAGGTATTCATTGTAATATGTTTATCATTTAAGTGTAAAACCTTAAAATCCTTAAAGAAAAGTTGATTGTTTCATTAATGCGAGACAAATATATAGTTGCAAATCTAAACATCACTAGAAAGCAGATCTATTTTGGTATATTATTACTGTATAAAAGAAGCATTTTAATAGACAATTATAGAAAAATTATTAATCGAGCTATAAATATAAAATAGATTAATTGAAGTTTTGTCCATAGACCAGGATAACTTAAAACATATGCGCAACAGTCTAAAAATCTTTGGATTGTTATTTGATCAGTGAAGAAGAAAATTCTACAATTATACATTTCACGATAAAAAATAGTCGCTTGCCATCTAACTAATTACCTTTAATCATGTAGTACACCGAAATTCAATTAATCATTCAACTTATTTTAAAATTATTCAGAATATAAAAATCTTTATTTTTTACTTTTCAATACATAAGAAAATATTTTAAAAATGTACAAATGAGAAATGCAAAAAAAGGCACTTAAATCGAAGCGAATTCATCAAATTTAAAAGTTTGAATCTGAAGCATGCCTAATTATAGTACGTAAATGAGCGAACCGTTTTTACGAAGAAATGAAACGACTGAAATATACCATAGTCAATTATTTCCCGAATTTTAGAAGATTCTCCTTGGAATATTCTACAAAGTTCTCGTTGAAATGTTCTAAAAGAAATTCTTTTTCGAATGCGTGTTAATATATCTTCAAAAACTTATTAAAAACGAGTTTGCAAGTATTTTCATATTTTCTATGCGTAACTTTTTTGTACTCATTAATTCGTAATAGTGGAAAAGCTGATTTTGGAAGGAAAGAGTAAATGTATGTGAAACTTCATTAACTGAAAAGATAAGTAATCTTAATATAACCATTAACTAGCATCCTATACGGATACGATTTTTCGCAATAGGACGCGTCCATCTTATATCCAGATCAGAACCGGAATCGAATAGCTGTAGCCGGATCGTGATTAATCAACATCTAGTAGAAACATTCGCAATATGGTTTTCAAATGTTTATTTTATATGAAAAAATATACTATTTAGTTTATTCTATAAATAGCAACAAAAAAAGAGAAGAGATCATCTCTAATTCTACAAAAAAGCAAGTGATTAAGGATTCATTCAATGTCTTTCTATTTCAAAAAATTCAATCAATTTCGCTAATTATACGTTTGCTTCCATCACGATAATATATGTTCATCTTTTTGATAATTCATTTTCCTCTTCATGTATTCAATTACTTCGTCATATGGTTCTTTATCATCTACAAAATGAAGTTTCATCAAAAACAAATTCTCTTAGTAAGAGAATATCGCTTTTTACTTCTATGCTTTTATATAAATTAGCACTTTGAAAAAGTAAAAATATTTTGAAACACCGAGATTTCATTAATTGCCGGATCGAGCCCGAGTATTATCTCATACCCGAACTGACTCGACGAGTTTGCACTGGTATCCACGCGTTTCGGGCCGAGTATTCAAACAGCTTCATAGAAAGTCACATTTGGAACATTATATCTCAGCATGGATTTACAGACACATCTTTGAACATTCAACAAAGATAGATGATGACATGCTCTATCGAATAGTGCATTAAGCTTGAATTAGAAGTCTCCATGTGATTCTGCGGAAACATTACATAATTCCCTAGTAATTATTTTTTGTCATATTACGAAGCATAATTTTTTTTTCTCTCATTAAAGCATAAACAGCTTGAAGAAATCTTCAAGGCCAATAAGATATAGAAAAAAGAAACTAACACTATATAATAACAGTTAGTTATAATTACATCATCGATTGAAAACATACGTTTTTTTTTTTTTTTATTGAGTACGTTCAGAGACCTTCATATAGTTTTGCTATTTTATGATCGATAGTATAAAACAGATATTCGCTTTGAATCAGAACTCAAACTATAGTTAAACGCAGAAGCATAGTAACTATGATGCTAATTACGATTTCAATCCAAATTTCGGAAATTAAGTTTGTTGTCTGACTACCTACTGTGACTGACAATCTATTCATATAATCCATTCTTCTAATGATCAACAATAAGAAATAATTGAGCTCTCCTGAATGTTCAATTATGTATTCAATATATAAACAATTAACATGGAGATTTCATATGGTTATAGAAAAACTATTTCACAGTCAGTTTTCATCCGACATCTAGCGTTGAAAAACTTATTTGTCAACTAATCGAAACGTACAAATTCAATCATAGTCAATCAAATCGACCATATATGCTGTGTCTCGAGTTTTTTTCCCGTTTCTCTTTTTTTCTTCAAATCATTCAAATAAATTATTCATTTCTATTCAATAATCCAAAAAGAAAAATAAAACAGACATGACAGAATATTACGATCATAATCATTTTTCATCATTAGAAAAAGATTATGAAAATGATTATCTTTTTGATTTAAATTTAATTCAACCAATTTTTAAAAATTATTCACTTAAAGATAATAAACTTGATGAAAATATTTATAATGAAAAATATTTAATTCGACCATTATCTCTTTCGGATTATAATCATGGTTATATTGAATTACTTCGTCAATTAACTGAATGTGGTAAAATAACATATGAAGAATTTAAACAACGTTTTTATCAAATGAAACAATGTTTAAATACATATTATATACTTGTTATTGAAGATATCAATTTAAATAAACAAATTATTGGTACAACAACACTTATTTGTGAAAAAAAATTTATTCGTCAATTAGGTATACGTGGTCGAATTGAAGATGTTGTTATAGATAATCAATATCGTGGGCAATATCTTGGAAAATTACTTGTTAATTTATTAACTGAATTTGCAAATATTATATGTAATTGTTATAAAATATCATTAGAATGTAAAGATCATTTAATTAGTTTCTATCGACAATTAGGTTATGATCATGAAGATAAACAAAATTATTTATGTCAACGTTTTCAAAAGTCATCAACAAAAAATCAATAATATCAAAAAAATTCTTCTTCTTCTTCTTCGTTTTTTTTTGTATTTATATTTTGATCTCTTCTAAATTTTTATTACTTGAATCTAATATTTTTTTTTCTTTTATACAAATTAATAATAAATTAACTTATAGATATAATTAAATATGAGAAAAAAATGTTTCAAGATGAATAACTTCATATGCCAAATACATATATTCTTCTACTTGATCGCGTACTTTTGTAGACTTCTATGTCAATGTTATGTAATAAAGTTGACAAGAAAGTTTTGTCAGGAAAAAAAAGGTCTTGAACGTGCTCTATTATGTATATGTCACAATTATTATAGATCCATTGGGATATATAACTATTAATAAAAACATTCTTGCTTCTAATTAACTAAAAATAATTTTTCAGTTGAGACTTATAAATTTTAGTTCTCAAATGTTAAACATACATCTTCTTTTTGGTGAGAAAATCGAAAGTTCAAAAATCTTGATCAATTTATTTCTTCTATGAATATATCGAGACGGATGACAAATTAATATTTTTTCATCACAATATATTTATATATATATCTAACAAATCGAAAGTGACATTGATAAAAATCTATTCATTTATACTTAAATAAAATATCCCAATTATATTTCATTTGTTTTTATTACACCAGAAGTGTAAAATAAATTTTGAATTAATAATTCTTCTTTATATTTTATATTCATTAATCATATACAAAAAAAAGAAACTTGAAATGATATCCAATATTTGTAGCATATTCAATAAGCAAATGATTCATTTTAATAATTTACTTTTGTTGTCTTCTTTGTTGATGTAATTATTATTGTCATATGAAAATAGTACCTGTGATTACATATGTATATCTAACAATTGTATTAAACTATTCATTGATCATAGCAAAAATATATTATGGTATCTCGTTGATATAGTTATATATATGTATATAACGTGAGTACGTGTCATATGCACTTCATCTCATATTGATTAAATGAGAATATATTCATTGCATGTACGTGTGTCTCTATGTGAAGTAAATAATGATCGGATAATGAAGGGTCGTTTCGTTCATGTGTATTCGTGTGCCGAGACGCATCAAATTGGCTACTAAAACGAACGAATATGCATAGACATGATGTGAACATATCTAGTGATTCTAATCTTTTGACTGTTTATAACATATATTTTTCTCTTTTTTTTTTTTTTTTCTTCTTTTGTATTATATCTTCGAGATACGTTTAGTTATACCCATTTGATTCATTTTATTTTATATTCATCAATGACTGTCGAAGTTCAAGGTAGAGTAGTAAGGTATATCTTATATTTGCATAAGTTATTTATAAGTGGCTGTATGACACAAAAAAAAAAAAAGAGAGAGAGAGAGAAAATGAAGTGACGATAAGAAAATGAATAAATACATCCACACATTGAACGTCCCTCAACACGAACACTTCTACGACGTAACCTTTATATGTGTTGCTATTCATCAAACCATTGATGATTAAGCAGTCGATGAGAGAAAAGATAGCCAGACAATAGACAAAGCGAACAAAAGACCAACAGAGAAAGAGAGAGAGAGAGAGAGAGAAAAAAGAAAAAGTCTATCGGACAATACTCATGAGAGTACCATGCTTTTTGGTATGAGAGAGAAAAAAAGAAAAGAAAAATATATATATATATATATATATATGGCTCACTACTTCGAACACCTATAGCCATTCTTTAAATTTCATTCATTTTAAGACTAAATTATTACTAGGAGATATAACGACATGCTGATTGAATGAATGATAGTTTGTTTATGCCATCAACAAGGTTATCTATTCATTAGTTTTGTTTGTGAGTCTATCAGTCTTGAATGTTTATTCTTATCGTCTGTTATATCAAGCTTGTCTTTTTTTTTTTCTTCTTTTTTTTTTCTCCTAATAAATATTCAGAACTAGTAATGAATTTTTCACACCCTTCAAAGTTTAATCCACTAAGAACATTAGTGCGGTGAGTTGAACATACATGTTATAAACGGGAAAAAAAAAGTAAAATAAATCATAATTTGACCGTAAAACACACAGCAACGTTCACCGGTCGGTCAGTTTTTTTTTTCTTTCTACATGTCATGCGTGAAGTAGTACTTACTACTTCGTTATGAATTTTCACACATAACATTACATCACACATCACAACTGACGTTGTTCAATCAATTT
>CAJNOL010000401.1:57675-79392 GCA_905250125.1 Rotaria sordida
CGTATTTATACGTTTGTGTATATCTCTTTTATTATGTATACTTCTATTCAATAGAAGTTATTCACAATTTGAATGGATAACATATGATAAAATTGATGAAATAATGGATCGTATGAATGCTGTTAATGGTTTGAATTGTTATCAAAAACAACCAAGTGAATTAGTATTACCTGAAGAAGCTGTTTATCAAAAACCATCTATTGAAATGCTTAAAAAAGATATTATTATGAGAAATCGAACACAATTATTACATATAAGAAATATTGCTCATCGAAATGCACTTTTATTTAGTTATTTATTTCAACGTTTATTTGATTTTGAAGAACCCGGTCTTACTTATATACTTTTACATAATGCTGGTAATTAGAGAAAAATAAAAAAATTTTGTTTTATATTTAAAAATTTATATTATAGCTGATGTAACTGGTGGTCGAAGTATGATTAATGGTTCAGGAGTTTATTTTGATCAAGATAAATATTATCCACATTGGTATAAAAATTTTTTTAATAAAACAATTCCATTATTTGGTCCATATGCTTGGCGAGCTGATGATTTCTATGGTGAAAAAGCAAAGAAAATTTTTTTTTTAATTTTGTGAGAAAATGAATAAATTGTTTTTATTTTATAGATGCCTTTAATTGGAGAAATGAATGGACAAATCAAACTATTCAAGAAGAAGATAGTGGAGCAGGTCGAAATCATCAATATACATCACGTTATAATCGTAGAAATGAATGGTATAGTAAATGGTTACCAGATCAAACACGAAATGATCAAGGACGAGGTAAAAAATAAAAATTTCGAGTAATCGGAAAGGTAGAGCAATTTACAACACATCGAATGATATATAAGAGATCAAGTTTTGATATGCTGAGGGTCGATAAACTATAGTCCATTTCGGAGTTAAGTGGCCATGGGCATTTTTTGAATAACTTTCGATAGATACAAGATAGGAAGCTGCAATTTTCACCATTGGAAAGCGGTCCATCTAGCGCATGGATTCATATAAAATTGTTGGAATTTATTTCATAATTTAGTAGCGATTCATGGTTATCTTGAAAGAGTTGACTGTTGTCCTATGAAGATAGAACTAATTTTGAACTTTAAGGAATGAGCTAGAATCGTCAGATGAATGGCTACAAATCGAGAAAAGGTCGACATTTTTATCTTGATTTCTAGAAAAGCTAGAAACACGACACTGATTGCATTTTTATGCAGCTTTTTGTCAATTTTACCTTGAATTGCAAGTGACACATCTTAGATTTCGTTTTTTAGGCAAAAAATCGATAAAATTGACAAAAAGCTGCGTAAAAATGCAATCGGTGTCGTGTTTCTAGCTTTTCTAGATTTGTAGCCCGTCAGCTGGTGATCCTAGCCCATTTCTTAAAGTTTAAAATTAGTTCTATCTTCATAGGACAACAGTCAACTCTTTCAAGATGACCATGAATCCATGCACTAGAGAGACCACTTTCTAATGGTGAAAACCGCAGCGTCTTATCTTGTATCTATCGAAAGTTATTCAAAACATGCCCATGGCCACTAAACTCGGAAATGGACTATAGTTATGATTATGGATGCACCGATACCAGTTCCGGTTTTAGAATCGGAACCGGTCATCATTGGATTTTTCACTTTTCCGATTTCTCTGTGCATCATGTCAACCGGTTCCGGTTTCGGTTATTTGGAATCGGTGCATCCCTAGTTATAATGCTTGAGAAATATTTATGGTACTCATAGACATTGTGGTCCTAAGATATACTCATGCAAATTTTATTTTTTAAGCTGCTCTTTATTTCACGTCGAGGTCGTTTCTTGACTATTTGATATTCCAGTGTGTTCAAGTCTATCATTATAACTAGTATCTCGACGACCCTCAGTATCCCTAGTTGAGACTCTCTAGAAGAATCTCGGGGAATTCCTGTCGTGAGTCTCTGGGGGAGTGAAGGGGGACTCAGGGACTTTTTAGGGAATTGATGAGTATTATCAGGATCTCTCCAGAAGCCACAATTGGAATTCTCTGAAAAATTCAAATTGATGAAAATTTTAGAGGGACTCCTCGGAGAGTTTTAGAGGGATCTTGAGATATGCGACGTTTCCGATGAACATGTTCATTCGTTTCGATCTGCTCGAAAGCATTTCTGCATACGTCTTAACCAAAATTTTGTGTTTTTTTGAATATAGACTTAGAAACGTTGTGTCTATTTTTGTTTATCCTATAAGTCTCTTGTCGAATTATTGAAGTCGAGCGAATATTTCTCTAGAAAATATTTTATATGAACTAAGTTGGAACTTTTATTCAAGTGACGTTACAAGCATTTTTTCAGGAGTTCTTTCAACGTAGAACAATTGTTGGTTTTTCAAAAATGAGTATTGAGGAAAATTGAAATACCTTGACATAGCGCATTCTGTAGGGGGTAGCTTCCGATCTACAAGTTGATACTTAAATAAAGATTCTAACTTTTAATTTCGAATTACGATAGCTACCATACAAAACCTTTCTGTTCAGAATAAGTTTTTGAGCTTTTCAAAGATTATTTCACTACTTTCAAAGAAAATTTCTATGCCCATATTCAAAAAGAGCACAAAATCATAGTTTTTGTTTTGTCGGAAATACTTTCTTGTGGATCAACAGTGAACAAACATCTTGTCTAAAAAATTTTATTTATTGATATTGTACAACTTGACAATGAATTTCTTTTATTCTATAGGTAAACCCGTACATACTGTTCAATTATTACTAGCGGAACGAATGTATAAACTTCGTGATGTGCCTCAAAATATTGAATTTTATGGACCACCACATCCAGAAGATCCACAAGGTAAGTTTACTAATGATAATCAATATCAATAATTTTATTTTTTTTAGGTCCAACTCTATGGACACGTCCATATTTTGATTGTGGTCGATCAGATAAATGGATAATTAGTGCTGTTTCACCTATTGTCGATATATATCCACGACATACTGAATATCGACATTTACAAGCAATGCGTAATTTAGCAGTTGCTGTAACTCATATTGATTTTCTTATGACAGATATTAATCAATGTATTGAAGTTGGTCCAACAAGTGCACAAACAAATGATCCACAATCAAAACAACCAAATATGTTTGCTGGTACAGATAAATGTAAACCAACAACACGTTGTGAACCATTATTTGGTTTTGGATTTCGACGTGGTGGTTATCAATGTCTTTGTCAACCTGGTTTTCGTTATCCACCATATCAAGATGGACCATTTCAAGGTTATATTATTGAAAAAGCTACAAAAGAAGAATATGAAAATAATTTTGATTGTCTTAAAGTTGAATGTATGTATCATATTAAATTATGTTTTTCATTTTCCTACTTTATAAGATAATCTAATATTTTCAAGTTAATATAAAACCGAATAGAAAGGTCAAAAATGAAAACGACAAATTTCATCTTTGGCGGATACTTTCAAATATCTTTGATCACAATTTCAGCCTAATCGAACAAAGTTAGACGAAAGTCGTAAATGAATCCAATGTGGTTAATGTGAAAAATCTGAGTTTTCACGAAAAAACTGCGAAAACCTTGCTTTAAATTCATTTCCTCGAACACATGTCTCGTTATTTTAGATGCTCTATCTGTTACTAACAGTTTCATGCGAATACGTTCTACCTTCTTCAAGAACTAGTCATGGCTAAAAAAGGGAGTCATAGATGAAACCGACCGGTCTACCCAAATTATGCAAAGAAAAACTTTAATACATTCGGTATAAACAATTCCATAATTTTTTTGTTGCACATATTTCATCATAGCTAGAAGTAGTAATAGCTGTCCGGTCTGACCTGTCCAGACCGGTTCCATCTATGAAGGGAGGGGGAGGGAGGTATCGAACACTAACTTTGATTCTGTCAAATGTTATATTCAGATTTTTTTCTTCCGGACGGCGATTTATAACTTCGGAGGAACGCCGTTTCATCGATTTCCATGTTGGATAAAATACTCGATTTCATTCCAGGTTGTATTTAAATCGCACTGGTTTCTTTAATGAAAACTATATGTGTGTTATTTTTGTAATGAAAGACCCACGCTTTGTTAAACATCACAAAAAATAATCTCGAGATGTTGAAAAATATGAATAGGATTTATTTCGATAGAAATCAAGAAATTTTCATCTTGGATTTAATTCTGTTTGTTTGTTTTAGTATATTTACAAGTTCCACAAAATTTCTACCAATCAAATATTGAAGTATTTGCTTCACGTACACGTCGATCAATTGATTATAATAGTAATATATCAAATGCATCAATTTATAATGATTTAAGTAAAGATCCTATTCTACCATTACTCATTGAATCTAGTAGGTTTAATCTTTGATTTATTATTATTTTTTTTCTTCTAAATCATATCTCTTATTTAGTTCCAAAAGTAAATCCAATAGCAACAATATCATCTCCAACTTCTTCTTTTCTTAAATCATCTGTTGATCGTTTTGCATCATTTTCTGGTAAACTTATAACAGGTTTTGATAATTATAAATCAGAAGATTATATGAAAAAAAATCGTAAAAAACGTTATGCATATGAACGTCCAACACGTGTTGCAACAATAATGCAACTCTATGATCGTCTTAGTCGTGATCCACAATTATGTGAATTTATGACTGAAGATGAATTAACAATGCCAGGTGATGCTTTAAATGATGTTGATATACAATTTGAATCTCAAGCACGTTTAGCATTAACATTATCACATTTTCTATCAAGTTTTTATCAAATTGTTAATCCAGCTGAAGATTTTCCATTACGTAAAGCTGAACTTGATTTAACTGATGAACAATTAATTGGTGAAGTTTTAGCTGCAGCTGGTGGTGATTATAAAGTTGTTGGTGTTGGAATTTTTTTTGATCGTGGAAAATTTCGAAATTATCGTTTACCTTATTTTGGACCATATGCTTATCGAGCAGAAAAAGATATTAGTCGAAAATATACTGTTGTTGATTGGGCAGGTTTACCTGATGGTTATGAAAATGAAATATGGTTTCGAGTAAGATAATTTTGATTTTAATTTAAAATGTCGGCAGTTCGAAATTTGAGCAAAAGTTTTTTCTTCACCATGATTGAATAGAATTCATTGAGTTATCTCCAAAAAATGTAGTTCTTGACATATTCAAACGATGTTTTTTGTAGTGGAGTTTAAGAAAATGAAAGCTTTAAGTCGAAGTTCTGCGACGCTTCACTCTTCATTACAGACCTTAGCAGCCACTAGTGTAAATCAATCGTCTTAATACAGCTGTCACGCATAGTTACACAGATAAAAATAAGAGGTTTGCATAGTGAACAATATCGGTTAAAATGTTAAGATCACATAGAGAAGCAAGCAAACGAAATTTTTGGACTCGATGGGCTCTTCTCACAAAAGATTAATTAATTAGGTTCGAATCCAAAATGTTGATCGACTGGGTTTCGGGTCCAAAAGTTTTAGTCGGTCGAGTTTTGGCTTCAAAAATTCTTGGACTCCATGGGTCCTACTAATGGTTACTTTGGTTTTAATCATAAAAGATAACCATATTTAAGTTCCCATTTTATCAGTTTTTTATTTTTCTACTAAACTAATATTTTCAGCCTTGAAGAAATCGATTTCAAATCAAAAAAATTCAATTGTAATATGCCACAGTATATTGCGTCAGATAGTGCCACACCTTTCCCTATTGATAACTGAGATACAAAAAAAATTAAGCAGAAGAACTGGCGGTTTGAATGACATGGATTGATACACGCAGGTGAAATTAACCAAAGATTTGAGTAAAAGCAGTTAGGATTCGTCTAGATGTCTGTTCAAACCAGTGTTTCAAGTACAACTTGACGAGCTCTATCCAATGGTATGTTCAGATTTTTCATAGCTCAAACTACGGTTTTCATAGCGCCATCTATGGTCCCAAAAATCATACTTTGAGCTATGAAAAAGCATAACATACCATTCGATAGAGCTCGTCAAGTTGTACTTGGAACAGACTCCTAGCCACTTTTACTCGAATCTTTGGCTAATTTCACCTACGTGGTTGATAATTATTTATAAAACTTCTTGTATAATGAAAAATTAAAGTAACCATGGGTGAGCATATGGAATTCCTTCTGACTTCTATCTTTTTTTTGCTGCTTCGACAGTGTCCACAGTCTTTACAGGTACTCTGAATATCATATTCAGAATCAGTACAAAAATCTATATTAAATAGTATACTTCATACTTAAGACAAATTTTCATCAAAGTTCGATCTTAGGAAAAACACAGATCAGAGCGATATAAGAACCGAAATTTGACGAAAACTTGTTGTAAGTATGAAATATATTATTCGATGCAAATTTTTATGCTGACTCTAAATACGATATTCGTTTCATTTGGAACTGAAGTTATGTTGATCAACATCTTTGAATACAAATCTGTATTTATGGCGTTTTTAGACATTAAAAGCTCGATGGGCAACAAATGCTGATCGTTCAGAATTAACTGAACATTGGCTGAAATTATTTATTCGATCTGATTATTCTGGTAATGCATTAGTACATCATGAATCAGGTTTTCCACTTTATTCGTATGCACCTGAATTAAAGTAAAATGAATAATTAATAATTATATTTAAATTAATAAATTTTCTTTTCTTTTTTTTCTTTAGACATGGTCAATGGTTTCCACCAACATTTCAGTGTAGTAGAAATTATACGCTACCACGTCAATGGATTGTTACATATGCTGTACCATTTTTTGGGCTTGATGCACTTGGAATTAATCTTGAATTCAAGTAAAAAAATTAAAATAAAATATTTTTATTGATTGAATATTTCGTTTTTTCTTTTTTCCTAGGGGTGTAGTACGAGTTGATGCTTATCTTAATTATTTGGATATAAATCAATGTTCAATGCCTCATTATGTACCAAATGCATTTAAAGGCAGCGATCGTTGTGATTATCAAAGCACAGTGGTATGTTTTTTATAATTATAATTTTGTTTTTTTTTGTCTTAATCATATGCATTTGGTTTTTTTTTCTTTTAGTGTGAACCAATATTTGGTCGTGGTTTTATTTTAGGTACATATAAATGTCGTTGTCGACCTGGTTATGAATATCCATTTATTGATTATAATGATTTCTTTAATGGTGATGCTATGGATAAACAATGGGAAATATTAATGAGCAATAATTCTCTATTATCACGTTTTGATCAACTTAAATGTCGTATTGCTATTGCTAGTTCAATAAGACCACTTAATTTAATTCTTCTTTTACTAACTATTTCTTTTGCAATGTTAATCAATCGATGAATCTGAATTTATTTGTTTTTTTTGTATATAGGTTTTTTTTCCTTCGTCTTTTGCTTTTGATGACACACATACATTCCATTGATTAATCACTTTTTTTTTATTATTGATATGAATTTACGTATTTTTCTCATTTTTGTTTTTTTGTTAATGAACTTTTCATTTTATGTACATTCCATTTTAAAGTATACTATTGCTTGCTCATGTAGAATTTTTGTATGATCATATTCAAATCCTTTTTTTTTTGTCGAGATATAGTTTTTTTTATTAAGACAAAAAAGCTCTAAACAAAGGAATTTTGTTAAAGAGAAAAAAAAAGAACAAGGTTGTAATATATAACGAAAAAGGTTATTTAACGATCAATTTCATTAAAAGCAAGACGATCAAGGACAGTCTATTGATAATCGAAATAAAAATTGAAAAAAAGAATAAAAGAGCGATATATTTTCTATATAAATTAATTCAGAAACTTTGACATGAACACAATAAGATCTTGATGTACCATATGAGGTCAGAGAGACGCTCATTTCACTCTAAACAATGTTTGTAAGCATATTGTGATTAATCAATAGTTAAACAACAGACTGTTGACATTTCTATATCAGTATATATCGAACGACATGAAACTATAAAGTCTTCACAGAAAAGTTTAAAACGATGAATAAGTGCTTATATTAGTCTCTAAAACAAAAATTAAGTCATATGTATTTTTTTTCAAATATCCCATTGAGTACTTGAATCATGATTAAGTACTTCTTTAACTGGCACAAAACCAATACTAACTGTTCTTTAATTACAAGTGTGGTTGACTGTTAATGGATCATCCGTTTAACCTATGCGACAGGCATATCCTTCGAATCTTTTACTTCCGTAGGAGAATCGTACGATTTTTGTTTAAACGTTATTGCAACATTTCCTCATGTTTAAGTTAATGTTGAAAACAAAATATTCGAAATTATCATCACCTCTCTCTTTTCTTCACTTTATTTCAATTGAAACAAGTAACGCTCGTCGCTACGACTCGCTTCACCCTCAACTGAATTCATTCTATTCACTTTGACAAATATTATCAGATTAATCGTCAGTTTGTGTGATGCTATAGCCAACATCATACAAACAAGTCTTTCAACTTTTGCAATTTGGAAAAAGCAACACTGATAATGTCGAGTTTGGAATATGTAGTATTCATGCGGCGATATTCTCATCATAGATTACATTTCTTTGGCTTTTTATGAGAAATTGGTACGATTTTGAATTAGTCGTCTTCACCACAACAATTGCCTCAGTTCTTTCGAAAAATACTCTATATTTCATTCAAAGTTTTACACAAGAAAAGACGTGTCGACTTCGTAAATGAATGGCGAGTCACTCATCAGCGTCTCTCGAGAGTGCCAGTTGTGACTCACCGATCCCAGATTCGATCTACTTGGTCAAGCTCTTCTGAAAACTACTGTCCAATCATTAGAAAGCTTCGCGAAAGAAAGGTTCATATCAATCTTAGAAACAAGCGTCGAATCATTCGTCGATGCCATTCGTGACTTGTCAGTCCCATACCCTATCTTCTTCTTTCCCAACTAATCGTTAAGTTGTGTTATGATTCAATTAAATTGGTTTCCTCTTAACGAATGAATCTATCTATCTGATCGAAAATCAACTTCTTTTTTATTTTCCAAACGATCACTGCATATGGACCATCGATTTGTATAAAACTTATGAGGACGAAAGATGCTTTTCGAACAAGATTGCCTATCACACTTTTTTCACCATAAAATCATCACATTTTCGATCAATCCGCGATCTCTTTTATGAAGTGGATTCTCAAGGGCATTTACATATTTTATAGTGAAAAAAGTGTCCTTAAGGTACATTTTGGCATCATTTGAGTTCAGATTATTGTGAAACTTGAGGAAAATTACACCTAGAAAAAAAACTTAATCGATCATTCTCTATGAATAAACATCTTTCATCCTAATGAATTTTATATAGATCGATGACTCAAGTATGGCTCTTTCAAATGGGGAAAATTGCAGCTCTCTATCTTGTTTGTATTAAAAGTTATTTGAAAAATGGCAAACTGCCTTTTATTTTGGATCGGATAATACATGAGAGTAGGTGAATCATCATTTGTATAAATAGAAAAACATTAGTGAAGCAACGTATTTATAATATCATAGTTAGTGTTCAGAAGACCTTTGCATACGAATGGATGACACTCAGAAACAACGTAGTAATGAGAAAATAATCTTATGAAGATATTTCTCCACATCATATGCACCTCACAATAGTATGAAAAAGTCATCGAAAAAATAGCTATGTTTTTCATTTTTGTTCATGGAGATAAACATATTGTATTTTTATAGCTTATGAAAGTCAGAAGGTAGAAATGACACTTCAAAAACCTATTTGCTAACGTTTTTACTATGAATATGAGCTATGAACCATGGTTCATCTTTAGTAAAATAATTAGTCTATTTCGCCGAAATACGAAGAGATATTCAAATCTTTTCTTGCCCGATGACTTACGAGATACCTTGTATATAAAAAAAAGTAACGTTTGAAGTAGGTGTTTCTTCTTTGCTTATTTATTTTCCCTAGAGACAAAAAGTTGATTTTATAATCTGAATTTTGCTATATTTCAATTTCATCGAAAAAAAACTTCTCTAGTGTTATAAAGTTGAATTAAAAAGAACAACAAGTGGCTTAAAAATGGAAAGCAGTGACTCGAACTAAATGTTGTAAATAAAGAAAAAAAATGGTAATGATTAAAGTACGTAAAGACTAAAGATGCAGAAAAGATATGTGACCATTGAAAGACATCTTTGCTCATTTTATTCAAAACTTTTGATTTATCAATCTCATTCGCTCATCATCGATTTATACTCGTTCTATATTCTTTTCGGTATCCAATACACGATGAATCATTTGCATCTCGACATGTGTTTCATATCTGAAAGAACAACGTTTGCAAGTAGTATCGACTAAAGAATGAAACAAGAAAAAAAGCAGTGTATTATATTATTACATCATGAACGAGCAATAAGAAATCAGTTATCTTATACGATATCTTTGGTTATTTTTGAGTACATGATATCTACTATTCATTTTCTAGCCTAAGTGATTACCTGGATTCTGTATTAGCTGGCTATTGTCACTATTTACTCAACTTTCGTCCTGTTCTTAACTCGAAATTTGATCTTCTTTGCCAACATATATGACCACATCAAGTCATTTCTGTTATATTGTACCATGACAATGATACATCAAATCAATCAAACCTGTTCTTTTCTCATTTTAAACTCGAACAATTCATTTATCTTCAATCATTCTATATGACTACGATTAGTGACAATAAACACAGACATACACTGCTATATATAACCTAATTCCTTGACTGAATCGACTAGCAGTACCTCATGCTCATAATCTCGTTTTGGCTTCATTGCCTCATCTACATCATTTAACTCTTCAAAGTTTCTTTTGCTAGGGCTTATCATTTATATTGAATCAAATTCCTAATCTTTATTCACTTGATGTCAAACTTTCATATGATAATTATCTAAAGTGAACGGATGCCATATCATTATTGTCCCATCTAAGATGGCTCATCCTAATCATTCATGGTGTGTATAGTTATTTGAGAATTGTATATATATATTCTTTGTTTTTTAAAATTAAGGCAAAAAAAAGACCATAATTCATGTAGAACAATTTTTATCTAAAATATCTAATCTATATTATTTCGAACTTATTGCACAAGGTTATCTGGATCTTATTGATGACCAAAAATGGGAATTACTTGTTTCACATTTGACTATATTCAACTTTCGATTGCATCTTCTATGTTCATTACCACATTTTCCCGAAGAAAATATTCTTGATTCATTTTGTTCACTATTTTGACTTGAACAAAAACGCTGATTTATTGCCTATGATGGCCCATATTCGCGAAATATCTTTACGGTACCTCGGTTTACATCAAATATTCTCGTATGTCCGAATATTTATTGACCACCAATATGTACATCATCCAATTTCTGTTTTAATAAGATAAATATATCCATCAAGTTAATTTGTCATTATTTAATCCAATTATTTAACGTTTTATCAATGTCACATCACTCGTATTCTGTATAGAAGAAACCGACACCAATCTTATATCGATTTCAATACGATCATAAACAATTAATTCAGCTAAACATAATACAAATATATATGATAATAGAAGAAATTATTCAATTAATAAAACTAATAAAAAAACCATTTTCATCTAAATGTATTCCTTCACAAATGAATAAATGACTTGCAACTGATGTATAATGTATAAGACCAAATATAATTTATGATAATATATTAAATCATAATAAGATTGTAATTAATCATTTATGAATAAGTGTGTTATTAATGATGATGGTGTTTATGTTGATGACCATGATGCTTCTTGTGCGCATCATCAAGTATATTCAGAATATGTATTCATTATAATAATAATTTAAAATATTCATTTAAGGGGACCCCCCCCCCTTTCCGGCGTTTTTAAGAAACGGCCGAACGAAAATTCCTGAAACTTGCAGGCTAGATAGACCTCGAGTAGTAGAGCAAAAGTTGTCATAGACACAAATTTGCCAGACGTCATCTTCATGGACTTCCAGAGACCCCAAGGTCAAAAACTTGCAAAAAGTTTTCCCCCCCGCAAATCCACAAATTTCATCCGTTTGAGCTGAAATTTTTGCTGTGGGTAGACGGACCCAATCGGGGTGGGCGTTTTTTTTTTTTTTCAAAAATTCCAAATACTTCAGGCTGGAGAACCAAAATACTGAGCACCTTGCAAAATCTCTAGGTTTTTTGGATCCTAAAAATTTTGCGAAGCCTGCCAAACTTGATTGGTAGAAGGTATCCAAAAAAAAAAAAAAACGCCCAACCCAAATCACTTGAAGTCTCACCAAAACAATTTTCAGCCCGATCGGACTTGAAATGGCGGAGAAAAAGGGGGAAAACTTCATTTTTTTGCTGAAAAAACTGATTTTGAGAAAAACGCAAAGAAATTTGTGTTTTTTCGGTTTTTTCAGCATATTTTGTGATTTTTTTCGAATTTTTTATATATAAGATGTGGTTTTTCAGTTCTCAAAATGTACTCAATGGATAGAGGGCATTCAAATCTATATACTAATCACAAAAAATGAAAAATGAAAAATGTGAAAATTTTGAGTCGGGAAAGGGGGGGGGGGGGTCCCCTTAAACTAGTTAAATATGAAAATATATCAAGACAATATACAGTTTCATCATGAACTAATGATTGACGAAAATCATTTAGAATTTTTTCGAAATTATTTAGCTAAAATAAAATTATAGATCTTATAAGAACATAGAAATTTTTAAAGTCAAATGTTTTATCGTTAGTTCATTAGTAATTAATGAAATGCAAGAAAGTTTTCTTCTCAAATGAATGGGTGATATATTACTATCATATAGATTATGATGAGAGCTTAAGATCTTCTGACTTTGATAGAAATTAGTTTTTATCCGTCCAGTTAGTTTCTTCTTTCTGAAGTTTCAAATCGAAATTTTTAAATCAGTCATTCTGGTACTCGTTACAAAGATGACAAGTTCAGCTAAAAATAATATTCCTACTGTTGAACTATCATATTCATGTCTACAAATACACTATTATTTTGATTCATTACCATTTTTCATAATATGCAGAGAAACTAATGTCATATTGATTTGACCACGTTATTTTCCGAAAATTCGTGATATTACGTCATGTGAAATTCGAAGAGGAGCTCTAAATACAAAAGTAAGAATCGTAGTTTTTAAATTATAAATAAAATCATTGCGAATACTTACTCACTAAAAGTTTCATCTCGTAACCAACAGGAAAATTTCATAAATAAAAACAAACTAACATTTCTAATTGTTGATGCTAGAAAAGCAACAGCAAATGGATCAACAGGTCATAATTCAAATGATGATGCAACATCAAATAGTGTTAATTATGTTGAATAAATATCCAAAAGTGATTGATCCTATTTGAAAAGAAACAGTAACGTATAGTCGAAGATTATTAAAAAGAGAAAAATAACCTTAGATAAACCAATAGTAAGATGAACAAGAAGTACATCGACAATTTGTCGTGAAAAACGTTTTCATTTATTACCTTCATTTCGAACACTATCAACAATTGCAAAGTTTATAAAAATATCAATTCTATTATTGCTTTTTTTAGTACGTAGAGACGATATGAAAAGATTCTTTTATTTCCAATAATTAAGATGCCTACTTTTCCTTCAAACTTTTAATTGTCGTATCTTTTATCAAATATATAACTGAATATTGTTATCGCCAAATATTGTCGAACTCTTGGCATCAACAATATAGTTATTTTCAGATAATTGCTTCGTTGGAGTGTAGGTGTGGGTTCGATTGAGGAGAAAAATTACACCTATACATACTTTCGAGTTCCTATGATATTTGAGAGCTTATAGAGGAACATCTTTTGTTCACTCTCATTTAATGTAACTTTTTAGAAATTTTAATTATTCGTATGGTGACTATTTCTTATAATATGACACTACTTTATTATATCGGACAAGTTCAAGTAAGGTTTCAACAAGAAATAAATCATATACAACTGGTTCTAATTCTGCTAAAGCTAAATAAAGAATTTTAGCGATAACTTATTTTTCTCGAAAATATTTTTTTTGTTTTTACTTCCTATCATGTGTTTCAAGTTTATGTTCGCTTGCTAATAATTATTCAGAATGCTTTATTAAATCTTGTACTTAAATAACTTGTTTTGAATGAAGTGTATCATGTGATAACATAACAAGAAACTTAGCAATACTATAAATAAAATGTGATGATATATCATAATCTGGCATAGTTTCTTCAATCATTTCCAGTTAATAGATTGTATGAGTAAGAAAATGCTGTTTAAAAAATAAACGAAAAGATTAAAAATATAACGAAAATTCATCAGCATTTAATCAACTATAATTAACACGAATTAAAAGTAATTGAACAAGTAAATCGAGTTCAATAAAAACTAAAATAGAAAACAAAAAAAATAGAATAGATCAAATTCGTTTTTTTTTGTTTATTTTACTCTCGCATTGCACTATATTCTATGGATTGATCACTATTTATATTTGATATATAACGTGAACCAAATAAAATAAATAATCAATTGTCGAATAGTTATTGTATGAATATTATTTAAAGAATTATTTTTATTGGTACTTGTGAGGTAACAATTGAATATTTTGTTTCAGCAGATGATGATGATGAAACGATTGCTAATTAGTATAGGTATAATGAAAACTAAATTAAAAGAATATTTTCAAATGAATGTTGTGTTAACAGAAAAAAATAATTTTCAAATTTCGAATTTCAAGAGAGAACCAAATGAAAAGATGTGGCACTTTCACAATAAACTATTCTCTCATTAAAACCGTCAATATTTGCAAAATCAGTTTTTCTGTTACTATGATATTCTTATATTGAAATTTTCTTTTTCTGGATTAGACCATTCCTGAAATCTTGATTATAAGATTTCCATCTAAAATTCTGTTCACAGACAAGTCTTGGATAAGAGATTATCGCAGAGTATTTCTTTTCTTGACCTGCCCTAAGAACTGGACATAGGCTGTATACAGAGTAGAATAATACTTATAAAGTGAGTATGTCTATTGCAAGATTTTAAGTTTTAATAAAATAATGATATTCTCAGGTGCTTTTAGTGACTAAACCCCATCCTAGAAAAAAGAAGAGAGTAATTTTAGTTGCAAAACAACATTTATTTTTTACTAGGGTCACATTTTCTTTATTTTATTTTATATATAAAAGTACAATTTTTATATCAATAAAATAAACATCAATAAATTTTTTATATTTTTTAAATACAGATTAAAAAATTTTTTATTTTTCCAAAAATAAAAAAAAAAATTAAGATAAATGAAATCTTCTTATTTACAAAATAAAAATATAGATTTTTTTCTTATTTACCACCTTTATATAAATTAAAGAAAACAAAAAATAAATAATGAAGAAACCTCTTTCATGAGAATTTCATCTTTAATTTTTCACCAAGTAGCTCACCAAAAAGGTACGACACCATAGATGGAAATAGTTTCATGTATTCGCTTTATTGTCTAATGATATGACATGTCGAAGTGATATTCATGGCAAGGAAGAATATTGCTTCACATATCCAGTTGTTATACTATGTAATTGTCTATTTATCTATAACAGAACAAATTTTTCTTCATTCTTTAATTTTCAAAAATAAATAATTCATCTATCTTCATTTTATAAATATAAAGATTTATTTTTATTTATACTTATTCTTTCCTACTATGCAAAAATAAAGTTATAACTGAAAAACAAAGTTTCGTTGTGCTGAATTTCATAAAGTCAGCAGAATTTTCGACATAAAATTTTTAAGAACTCATGTCTTCTGTTATGTTTTATGAAATTTTTTAAGTGCGTCGTGATCTTCTAACATAAAATATGGTCTTCTATTCTTGACTTCTGTTTGATAAAAATCGACCATCTTTTAATTTCATCGATTAAAATTAGGTCTTCTGAATGAAAAGCAACTTTTCTTTCTTGTAGTTTTTTCTGTGCTCATCAAATTTTTAAGGAAGTAGTCAGTTCATATTCAGATTTCTTAAGACGTGTAGCAGAAAAAAAAACTCGATTACATTTCTAATCAACTTCATTTTATAAGCAAGGTTTAATTCATTCAAAATTATTTGTGAAATGACAATCAAAATGAATTGAAGATGAAATAATTAGATTAAAATCGACTAAAAACATTCGTATTTTAATTAATTGTTTAATCAGAAAAACTAAACTGGAATTAGCCTTTTCTTTAAATTTTTTTGGCATAGGATAAACGTTTTTGTCCTGCCAGCCAGTCTCTGGTTCAGACCCAATACGACATCCTAAAGGTTTTAGCTCAACCGATTAGTAGAAGAAGATTAATAACTGAAATTTTCTAACTAATATGTACTATTTAAAAGAAGTTTTACCTCTTTTGTACATTGAACGTTGATTTAAAATAATTAAGTGTTTCTTCCAAATTTTTTAACAAATCTTGTGTAGAAATAAGACTTACTACTGATTTTATAGAAAATAATGTTGTTGAAAGTAATCGTTCAAAATTAACTTTTGTATCTTTATTTGTGTTTGATATTATTGATGAATCTTTGTCATTCTCTAAAACAAAAAAACAAATGAATCCGTTCAGACAAGACATGATCCAACACGTTCTTCAAATCTAAAACTTTAGAACTCCTTTCTTCTACGAAAGTTGAAATATCAATTATAGAAAATGATCTTCTGCCCAACAAAAATAATGATTGTGAAATTTTTTGCAATAGTTCAGGAACATTAATAAAATAATTCAATTTTTGAATAACTTGAATCATTTGTGCTACTTCAAAAACATTTTTTCATTTGTTAAAATTTCATAAATCTTCAAAAAATTAAATTATTAAGATCATTTCATATAAATAGATGTATAACTAAACAAAGTTCATCATATTGATTATGAAAAAAACGATCGAATTGTTGTTGATCCTAAAACATTTGAAAGAGCATAAATACCTTCTAAACATTCAACTTATATAAAAGACAAAAATAATAAACAATTTATATTCGAGTGGATGTTTGAGCTAAACAATGAAATATTAATGTTGGTAAACATGATATTGTTTCACATTGCACTCCATCATTGAATATGATTACAGAAGTATTTGTTTGTTGTAATGAATAATGAATTTTATGCATCCATTGACAGGAAGAATTGATCCATTTAGGTAAATAATGTATTGACCATTGATATACTAAAAAAATGAATTGTAATCAACAAATCTTAAAATCAAAAAGTAGCTAATAACTAACATAATACAATAAAATCGACTGATGCATTATTCAACTTCGAAAATAAAACTACCTAGTTAACTAACATCTCTACAATTGACATACTTAGCAAAATTTAAAGTAGCTACTGGACGAACACTTGTATCATTATCAGTAAGAAATAGAAAGATAATGTCAATATAATGATCAAGTCATGATCGATTCTAAAAATAAAAGTAAAACAAAAAAAAAACAAGATATTGTTTTTATCTTCTATATATGATTAGTTTTAATTTACTGTTTTTTTTTGTCTGTTATTGTTGTTGTTCAAGATAAGTTAGTATTCGAGAAAATCAATATTACGCACAATTTGAGCTAGAACAACCTATTTTATATACATAAACAGCTTATTGTAATCATAAGTTTCATTTGTCTACTTTAGCAAGAATATAAGAACTTGTACTATATTGAGTAGAATCTTCTAATAATTCAATTCCTATGATTGTAAATGTATAACATGTGTATTATTATCCTAAAGACATAATCGGAATTTAGAAAGTAATTCTGCTAATATACCTAATTGAATATATTTAAAAACAAAAAGAAAAAATATTTTTATCAGAAACAAGAGACGATTTAATATTCTAATCTAACCTTGAACTATCTTGTGAATCAATTGATACAAATGAATATTCATTAATAAAAGAATTATCAAATGAATTTGATAATAATAATAGTCTTAAAAGATGAATTGTTCTTTTTAATTAATGTAGCAAGGAAAGAAATTTGCATATGTATCACATAAATGTAGATCGTCTACCTCGATGTTCGATAGATTTTAATGCATTCCAAGTCATATAGAGATAAGAATTTCATATCTATTACAAAATTTTTATTTAATCAGAAGTCTTCAAAGATTAAAGAAAATCTCATTCGAGAATACAATTGATCTCATATCATAATGAAAAACCGAACATCTCTTTCGTACTAGATATGTACAGAATTCGTACTTTAACTTCGAACTTTGTTTTTGAGGTAATTATGTGATTGTATAATTTCAATCTCTGACATATATAAATGCAGCCTCTGGACTCTAAAATTTTTGTATGTCTAACCTATTTAGTAAAATGCTCTACTCTTTTGTTGGTTTCAAAAAGATTAAAATTTCATATTGTTTTGTTTCAACAATTCAATAGTAAAATCGTCATATCTATCAGATAACTTTCACTAAAACTTTGAGACCATATCCAATTGAAGCCACGTTAACTAAACTCTGCTACAAGCTCCTTCATCAGATTTATCCTATTCATCTGAATCCTCCTACTGTTACAACATTGGAAATAATTTTGGATTAAAAAATAAATCTATTTCACTGAACTGAAACTTTACAAAAAAGAAAAAGGTCTCAAACAAGCATTAAACATACTTACAGTAGGATAATCAAATTATTAACACATTGAGTAAATGTCTAATTGGAAAAAAAAAACATAATTGATTAACAAGTTTAGCAACTGATGTTTGTTTTTCATTATTAATCATTGATTTTGAATATAATTCATCATTCATTTTATATACTAAAATATCGTATTGTTTATTCATTTCAATAAATCAACGTTGATATGTTGAATAATCTATTACTTTAGAAAAAATAAAAACTTGTTGTTCTCTTTTCACAATATTTACCTGTGTTTAATGTGTGACTAATACAAGTTACTTCTATAGATCCAATTTAAATTGAAATTAATAATTGATCAAAATCAAATAAATTTAAATATAATTTCTTGTGTTTCCAATGAATTTCATATTACATTATGATCTTTTATGTTCTAAACAAATATAAAATATCATATCAACATATTAAAAAATAAATATTCACATAGAAAATAAAATCATTCATTATTTGTCAAATACTGATTGGAAGATGTTGTTCATTTGTACCAATATTTCTAGTTCTTGTTATTGATCGTTGACTTTTTCTTGATGATGATTGAAATTTTTTGACATGTAATTTAAGATAACCAATTATTAAAATTTGTACTATGGTTTTGATTATAATGCTCAAATAATTGATCTGTTAGAATAAAAGACAAATTATAATTAATTGAAATAATTATTTGAAAGAAAACTTACCAATTACATCTATCATTAGAAAACGTGCTATAATCATAGGATAACATATTGACTGAATAGGACATGAGAGGTTCCTGAAAATAATTTATTATTAATATTAGGAAAAAAAAAGAAAAATTCATTCTCACTCGACTTCATACCTTAACTATAACGATTGTCAGTGAATCAACTATGACTAATTTATTTCATTTCTCATTGATATTTAATGATAAATAAAAGTTTATTATTCTTACTGCAAATGATGAACAGTTTCTCAATCGGTATTTCGTCGAATAGTATGAGACTACCTATTCTACAATCATTTTCTATGTTTCTATTCAATCGCATAACTTTTTTCTGATTACTTCTTTAAAAGAGGTTTCTCAGATGACAAGAATTTTCTTTTTTACTTACTTTGATTTTTTCATCATTAATTGATCAACCAAGAATATAAAAAAAAAGTTCATTATAGTCTAATAAAATGGTTGAATCTTTTTCGAATGTATGGCAATTGCTGATTCGTCAAATCGCCATAGAACATCTAATTGAAATTGAAATAAAACAAACCTTTGAATGCTTTTTATTCAACATTAGGATTATCTTTTATAATCCTATTTTATAATTCATACAAAATTATTACAAAAAAAGAATTTCTTTTATAATAGTCGTAACTGATTTAAAATTAGTTTCACTTTTATCTCTAGAACAAAAAAAACTTTTGATAACATGTTGTTGTTGAAAATAATTTTAAAATTTCAAGTAATTTACTTAGTTTATCCATTTTGCTTATTTTATATTCAATTCATTCATTTTAAAGCTAAATAAATAAGTTTAAACATTTTTTGATAATCATAATAAATGAATGAATAGTTGACGGAAAAAGTCTAACGTCGATTGAATATTCACCTTCATCAATGAATGAACGAAAAACTATTCTACAAATCTTTATATTAGATCCATAATTTTTACTGTAAATTATTATTTAAAAAAAAATCAACTACTGCACTTGTTCTATTTGAACTTCTGTTTTATTATATTATATGCAATCAATATGATCGTAAAATAATATTTTTGTAAAACGTTATGTAATAAGTAACAAAAATCATTAAATTTATAAAAATTACTTTTTCATTTTCTTCTTTCAATTATCTCTTATATATGTATATGTTACTAATCAAAGAGAATAGGCGATAATTCTTTTTTTTGTGTTCTTCTTTCCTTCAATCATCACTCGTATAATATGATATTGAGTGCACGACATCTCATTTGTTCTTACACATTCCAGATGAAAAGGAAAATACATTGCACATAACATGTGTAAAGACAATATAGATATCGTGCACTCGATATCACAGCATGCGTTAAAACAACCGGTTGTCATCATACGCTGCGTATTAAAATTCCGTCAACGTCGTCTTTCTTCTCGTTCTTCGTAACAGAAGAACAAAAAAAAATTTAAAACAAACGGAGCTTTCGAGGGTGGCTCTAAAACAAAATGAACCTTCCCAGGGATATCCGACGTTCTGTTGGTACCCTGCACAGGCGTGTAGATGGTAAGCCTTTATAACATACATCTATGTATGTATGACTAGAAGCATCCATCTCGTCATCGTCTTTTCGAAGATGATGATCATGGATGTACTAGTCATACATACATAAATGTATGTTTGCCTTATCATTGCCAGCTTTGTCCACTGTACAACCCAACGGAATACGAAGGGTATCCCTGGTCGCGCGTGTGCGAAATTGTTGTTGTTGGTGCGCTTCGGCGAGCCAAACGTGTTCAAGAAGGCCAATTTATTTTCTCGTTTAAAAAAGAAAAACAATTACATTTTCTTTTTCAGAAGTTCAATGATTCTTTTCGACTGTGCAATATGTGGATGTGTTGGTGGGAGACTTTCTTTGAAGATATCGCGTGTTTTTTCAAGGAACGACAGTGCTTTTGAGTATTGTCCCATTCTCTCATATAGCATACCAATGTTCCCGTAGGAAGAAGCCAAGGCGGGATGATTCGGAGGGAGAGCTATTATTCTGATTTCAAGTGATCGTTCATTCAATGAAAGTGCTTTCGAGTACTCGCCCATGTTATAATACACCAAACCGATGTTGTTGTAGGAAGCAGCCAAGTCGGGATGATTCGGAGGGAGAGCTATTTTTCGGATTTCAAGTGCTTGTTCATACAATGAAAGTGCTTTCAAGTACTCGCCCATGTTATAATACACCGAACCGATGTTGTCGTAGGAAGAAGCCAAGTCGGGATGATTCGGAGGGAGAGCTATTTTTCGGATTTCAAGTGATCGTTCATTCAATGAAAGTGCTTTCGAGTACTCGCCCATGTTATCATATACCGAACCGATGCTGAGGTAGTCAGAAGCCAAATCGGGATGATTCGGAGGGAGAGCTATTTTTCGGATTTCAAGTGATCGTTCATACAATGAAAGTGCTTTCGAGTACTCGC
>CAJNOL010000401.1:82584-145904 GCA_905250125.1 Rotaria sordida
CTCATTATTCCCTATGCCTTCCTATGCAAAAATCGATCTACCCCCGCTTTCGTAAGAAACTTTTCCTATCATAGTCAAATAAAACGCCAACTATTATATACCATTCGATAGAGAATTTCACGAGCTACAAAATGGTATATAAAACATAAAGAAACAAGAAGACTAACTCACCTTTTGCAAAGATAATTAAACGGGAAATGGATCTGTTCTTGTCCACACTCTAATTGATCCACAATTAGAGCTCTGTCTTTCGATCACAGAGATGATAGTTCGAGGTTTTCTGGGTCGGAGAACTCTAATCCAAGCTTCGTTTGCCTTGAAATCCTACTGGTTGAGCAGTAACCAATAGAAATCAAGCTATAAAAAAAAACGACTTTCTTAGGGTAAATCAAGGCGAAGAGTTCAAATCTGAGCTGTATTCATCTCTAGATCCTATTGATTGAGCAGTAGCCAATAGAATTCAAGTGTTTTATAGAAAAGGTTTGCCAGGATAATTTTTACGTCCACACATTCTAGGATGACTCATCTGTCTCATTCACTTTTTGAAGTACACATAACTCTCGGGTTTAAATCCGAGGTTTCCACATTTATTCTGGTTAAGATCGACATGTAAAATTATAATCTCGAACTCACTTTTCTTGACCACTTTTTTCGGCCCCAGAGAAGCTTGTAAAATGAATCTAACAATAGATAGGTAACTCGTAGCGTAGCGCATACTTCAAAGCAAAGAGTTCCTAGAATGACTAGACTCAGTCTAGAATTCTGTCAGATTCAATGGGATTTGTTCGGTAAGATAGCTTCCGATAGTATGATAACATAAGTTCAAGATTTCTGCTTATCAGAAAATGAAGTAACCCCTCTTCCTCTTCTTCCGAGTTTCTTCGTATTCAATCACATTTAGGAGGTTCGTATATCTCCAAATCGTACATGGAGAAATATAATCGTATACGAAGAAATACGAAGTAAAACGAAAAGTGTTGACGAGCTTTGTTTGTCTATAAACGATCATATTTTTGCGCATACGATCACGGATTTATACGATCATATTACTGGGCGATATGAAACGCCGTATTTCTCCAATTACGAGCGTGTTTGCTTGACATGGGTTAATATTGACAACGGTTTGATGATACTCGGAAGAAATCGGATATGATGGAATGCAACAGCAACAAACAGGGGTATCCGATAACCAAAAAGTAAGAGATTATCCAATCTACTCAATACAAGTAAGTCGTTTTATACAGAACCCAAGAAGATGATCATATGTCACTGCGAAAAATTAAGCGTTTTCGATGGCACGCAGTCAAATGATTCCCACAAACCTGCTGTCTGGACATAGTTGCAACCAATGTATTAATTTATGTTGAGAAACGGAAAAGTGAAACTGACTTGCGAAAAATGGTCAAAACCACGGAAGAATTGCCGAAAATTGAAAAAGCGCAAGAAAAACTTTCTCACATGCGCAGCCATCCGAAAAAAAGGAACAAAACGCAAAAAGAACATTTAACGAATTTTGATTGTTTCTATTTCTATGTACCTACTTAGTTAGACAGTAATACTATACTCAGATACTATGCAGATAGAATATTTAGAATATTTTCCTAATGTTTTCCGGTTTTCTAATAGATAAATAAGCAGCTGCACAAAAATCGCCGAACAATTTGGAAGTTTCGTTTTTGTTTTTCTCTTTCAAGTCATATTCAATCTATACTGATAACGTACGAGTTTTGTCGAATCTGTAGTACTATAGTGTCGGTGAGTTTTAGTTTTCTTCGAAAGGAAACTGTACGCCTCTTTTTCTCCTCTTTTTTTTTCAAGAATGCTGGGCATCTTTTTTTCTCTTTTTTTTTTACAAAGTGTTGGTGAAGTGCCAGATCTATTTCCAAATACTTTTTCACATGATAACACTTATCTTTCTCTAAAAGATAACGTAATTTGATCAATAACTTCATATTAGTTTGTTGTAGATACTATCGATTTATAGAGAGTGGTCGAAACTTTTGAATCACCCTTTCGAGAATTTTAACATTGAACAGAGCCTATCTGAGCCTCTTTTATCTCCTCAATCTAAGACGGTTCGAGCCTACTCAAGCTTTTTCATATGTTTAATTTAGGATAATTCGAATCTGTCCAAGCCTTTATCTGTCCCAGTTTGAGCCTACCCAAGCCTACCCGACTCCAATCTAGGGTAGGCTCGAGCCTACCCAGGCCTCGTGGCTCTGCCGCCTATGGTAAGAATGAGCAGCGAAATAATACCACGTGTAGATGTGATATCCTATAGATATAATGCTAATAGATTTCCACTAATAACGAATGTATTTTATTTATGTGAAGAGATATGAATAAAAACATGATTTGTTTTCATTATTTCTAATACTATATATAATAAAATATTTATAGAATTCAAAAATGTTTGTTCTTGTTATGTGTATTATAGTTTAATAGAATTTATCACATACAACTAAATGTTATAATAGTATAACAAGAAAACAATCAAAAAATGTGCCTATCAGGCATGCAATGAGTAGAAATAGAATTCAAAAAATATATACATGCACATGACTGAAATGAGAAAATATAAACATATACTAGTTTTTATGTATTAATAATTCGATATTGTACATAAACATGATATGGTGGTTTTGTTAGATCATTATCATTATTCAATTGATATATCGTAAGTCAAAGATTATTGAATGAATCAATATAAATTATCTAATAGTTTAAAACAATATAGGAAACATTATTATTTACATAAATTAAAAAGTAAACATACTTATTTTTTGTTGAATGCAATAATTTTCATTTATAATAATAAAAGTCAACACGATGATATGGTTTATATTCAAGAAGTTTTTTTTGAAATATAATATATATAAGTAAATGAACGTCTTAATATTGAAATATAAAACTTTTTTTATTTTAACAGCAGCGAAAATGTTTTCTAATTGACAATATCAGCTAAGAAAGACTGCCGAAAATGACACAACTCACATTTGCAAGTTATTTTCGATCTATCTCGTTTAGATCGAAGATAAAAAGAAAAAGAATGTATAATGATGTCATCGTATAGTAAAAACAATAGTTTGCTAGTTATAAACAGCCTATATGCATACTATACGAAGAACGAAAAACATTCAATGGTCGTGTTGTATGTATCACTATATAATAGTCCCAACGTAATTGCACAATATCAGTTGGTTCCATCATAAAGATAGTCTATATAGAATTTACCTTTGCAGTTTTTCTGCAAAAGTAAATTCTGTCATTTTCGATAGTCTTTCTTAGCTGATATTGTCAATTAGAAAACATTTTCGCTGATGTTAAAATAAAAAAAGTTTTATATTTCAATATTAAGTCGTTCATTTACTTATATCGGTTTCATCTTACTGTCATTGACAGCCTACACCCACATCCACACCCATACCTGCACCCATACTGACACCTATACTCTAGATCCACACTCCACACCCAAACCTACGCCCACACACCCGTACCCACCCCATAGTGCACACTGAACAGGTTCTTTATAGTAGCATTTTTTTGCAGATCTAGTACTGATATGAATGTGAGCTGGTGTGGGTTTGGATGACGAGAAGATCCACACCCTTACATAAGATTGGATCTTCTTTCGAAAGCAAACCCTACATACACGATAACGAGATACTGTGGGAGAAAAAAAAGCAGATTTTAATATTGACTTGGTTATATTGACTACTTGCGATAAGACTCCTCTCTTGTGCTCTCTGTTTGCCAATAAAATATCGCTTCTGTTGTTTGACTATATTCATATTATGCACTTCGTCATAAATGTTTGACGAACTTAAAGGTACGATATAGACACCGTCGTCTGTTTGCCAAGATTGTGTTGCAAAAGATCAATTTTTTTCAAGAGAAAAACGGCAGACTCCAATCCTTTGGATTCTCTTGAAGTCCGTCGGAGTCCTTTGAAGTCTCATAAAATACTCAGTAGCTCTGCAAAAGCTTATCATAAAAATCTAAGACAGCTGCAGCTTGTGTATGGATGTCAGTGGATGTGAGTTTTCTCTTCACGCACATACTTACCCGCCCGCCCACGGCCAGATCCACATTCACACTTACACCCACCCAACCCCAAAAGAATGATAGAAATTTTCTTTGTTTTTTTTTAGGGAAATGTAAATTGTGCTTCATTTGTAGCAGGTATTATTGAAGCTGTGTTATGTTTGAATGGTTTTACATGTTAAGTTCTCGCTCAGCAAGAACCGCGTGGCACAATTTATCTAATTAATTTTTTCAAATCGGTAACGAAATAGGAAAGTTGATTTGATAGTGAATGAACACATAATTAATTAAAGTAAATTAGTTCTTTTTAAAGATCAAATTTGAAATTTTTCGTTGATTTCTTCCAGATGTATGCCAAGAGGTGGGTAAAAATAAATAAATAATGATAACTTCAACTTCTATGAATTAGATAATCAAGAATTAGAACAACAATTAAATCATGTGATGAATATGAATGACAAAAACAATTTGTTATTCTTCTTTTAAATGAATATGAACTTGAACATGAATATCATAAAGAACAATTAAAACAATTACCAAATCCTCATATCAAGTAAAAATAAGGTTTTCTTTTAAATTAATTTTTAAAAAAATTCTATTTTAGTGATGATAAACGACGCCAAGCGAAATTTCAAGAATTAGCATTAGAATATGAACGTAATAAACAGGTCTTAACAGCACGTATTAAACAATTACAATGTAAAATTGATTTGCTAGTTAAAGAAAACAAACAACAACGAATAGTAATTATTTAGACATTGTCCCTTTTTTCCATATATCATACTGATATTAATATTTAGATATGTCATCATCAGATGGAGAAGTGATTGAAACAATTTCTAAATTTCACTCTAAATCACGTTAATTATCATGAACAGTTTCTCAAGCACCACTTCTAGCAAATGAATCCTCACCACTATCATCTAATTCTGAAAAATCATCTATATTAACAACAGGTGTTATTCACCATTCAACTATGATTTTAACATCATCATCAAAAAATGCTCATGATGTAATAACAAAAATAGGAATTGTTCCTCCATCAATTCTAACATGTACACAATAAACATCATCTATTCTTGAATTACCTTTATTACTGGTACCTATTGTTGATAAACGTAATGTTATACCTACTCAGTCAATATCAAATGTTTTTTAATCTCCAATCACGTCAAATCTTCATTCATCACTAAGAAATAGTCAAACATCAATATCATCTATTCGATCGGTTCATCAACAACAAGAAATAATGTAATATGTAGTGTTGGTGATATCTCACGTTTACCAAAAACTTCATATCAAATTGTTATAACAACAGCAACTGGTCTAGCAAAGTGACCTGACCATGTAAATCAATGAAGTTTTTTACTTATCTAATAAAGAAAAGAAACGATAGTTAAATAATTCAATGCATGGCTTCTTATTTTTTCTTTTACTATTTATTTCGAGATAAAAAAGGATTAGTCTTGTAGGTCTGTATTCTTTTCTCTCCATCTTGTAGAAAAGCTTTTCGTCAGAACACAAAATTGATGATCCGTGAACTCTTTCGTCCATCTACCCATGTAACCATGAAACGCATTTTAGATGCAGCTAGACACGTTAATGTTGCAAATCTTCGGCGTTCTAACGCGCTTTTATATTGAAGCATGACAAAAATGCATCAATCACTGTGTTTCCCGAATGTGTTTAGAGAAAATTCGTAGTTTCGGAGCATATTTTTAGACTAAATGCATAAAAACGTATTTAACCTTTTATTATGAAACGGGTTGGGACGCATTCATATCATTTTATGCCTCTGATCACGTTTTATGGTGGAAAGAAGCTATGTCTCTTCCACTAACGCTATTTAATCGACAGCGTCGGTAAAACGCGTTTCATTGAATGCTTCCGTCAATCTGTCGAATTTGCGGAAAGGCATTTGGATCCACTGCTTTCTGGAATGCAGTTGAACATATAGTTATATAGTTTAGTTGATGAGGATAAATACTTTAATATTGTGATTGGAGGAAATTCTATTGTGTAATTATATTAGATTTAGAAGTTAATAGCTGAAAGAAAAAGTTGAATTTCTAATTGATTTGGATAAACATATTAGCTTTGTATTAACCATTTGAACAAGAATAAGAAGCCGAAGAATATTTCTATAAATTGTTCTTTATGATACATATTTTAAGCAGGATAATTTTTCACAAATATCTCTTTAAGTTTTCAATCGATAATTATTATCTTGTTTTCGTTATTTCTGCGTACAGCGATTAAAAATTCATACAAACCGATCTAAGTTTTCAATACGGACCTGATGAGGAGACGCTATACGAACGAGAACCTATCTATTTTTATTGAAATTAGAATAACTCAATGATATTCTTTTTATCACTCATGTATCCATACTTGAACTCCTAAAGTGTCCCTGAATGTCTACAAGCTATGCAACTTGACACTTTTGAACACATCCAAAATGCAACATTTTCGGAACTCTGAACGCGTTTGAAAAGAATAAACGTAACTTCCTACATTCCAGTTCTACAGAATCCTAACTTGTTTATATCAAAAGGTGCTGCTTGAACGCGTCCAACATGCAACATTTTAAGGCGTGTAAACTCGTCTCTGTTGAAAACGTACTGATATACGTGTTCTGACTTTTCTACTTATGATACTATCAGGAAACAAATGCGTTTACTTTATTCTTAAAAAAGTCAGAAAATAGTCATCACCTTGCGTCAGAATCAGACCAGAGTTTAGCATTCAGACTACATCACTATCATTAAAATATAATTAAATTGGGTTTGATTGAACAGATTAATCATATAAATCAGTGCGTCTATGATAATAGATTGCTATCTGCAGATCTCTTACTGAAAATATTTAATTTGTATCGAAATTATATGTCTCGCTCTACGTTACTTCTAAAATACTTAAGTATGAGCAGACGGTAGATTATAATCTTAAAGTTATTGCCCACTTCATCATTTATTTCCTAGGCAAACAAATAAATCCTTTGAATATGATACTTTTATTGCAACTATTTCATTTTATTGAAATTTCACTAGTGCTTTTTCAAATAGAGTTGTTGGCTTATCTTTATTGTGCTCCATAATAAAATGACTTGAAATGAAACTTTTAGATTCATGCAATAAAGATAAATACATTACGAAATTTTATTACTTATAAACATAAAGACAAATAGTTTTTTTACATTTTATGCTTTTAAGAAAAAGATAAATGAATATTTTATTCATAAGACTAAAGAAAGTTAAATGAAAATGACGGTTTATTTCTAAATAAAAACTTAATATTTTACTTTCCTCCAGATACCTAAAAGAATTTTGATATCATAATCACAAAAAATTACATAGACAAGAATATTTGCATATATTTTTTCTTCTAGTGTCTTCACTTTTTATTAACATTGAATATTGAGATGCTAATAGTAAGAAAAAAATGTAAATTAATGCCTTTATACCATATATTTATATATTTATTCATCATAAATCGAGATTTTTTATTCTGTAATTTTTATTTTTTTGATACAAAAAAATTTTTTTCTTAATTGAAATTTTTTTCTAAATATCAAGAATATGTTTATCTTAATTTTTTTCGATAAATATATTATTTATATTTATTTCACGAAGTAAAAATCTAACAGCTCTATTCGCAAAGTTGTAACAAGTAATGTTATACGAACTAATGATGCGATTAATGAACATAGAAACGAGTTCGAGCTGTCTTTAGCTCAGAGCTGGTTGTATTTGGTTCGTGATCGACTGATCTTGTATTGAAATCTTCGTTCAAACTATGATTGGAAAAATTACCATTTTGTTACTCATAGGATTTGAGTGTTATATCATAACTGGCTATGATGCGTCGGTTCGATTCCGACACAGAACGATGGTTATTTTTGAATTTTTTGAGGGACAAAAAATAAACGCGTCACGATGCGTTCATCTCTTACTGCATCCAAATGCAGCAAAATCTGAAAACACGTCGTAATTCGTCTGCGAGATAGACGAGTTTGTACGTGTTTCAGTTTTTGAATGCGTCCACATGCTTGAAATTGTTGCATTTTGGACGCGTTCAAGATCGAAAAATGGTTACCTGGAATGCTTTTTGTATTTGTGCGAATATTTATCACTGAGATTCTTCTTGCGCTTCTAATATATATATACTAATAATGTTAATTATATCTTCTTGATTAAACTTTTTTATGTTTTATTTCTATTTATTTATTTTTAGTTGCTGAAAATCGTGTTATTTTCACATTTCGATTCCATCCTTTTTAGAGTTACTGGAAAAGGAGACACAGATATTGGATTGATTATTGAAGTTTCTTAAACTTGGACCTAATCCAAATAATCAAATGATTGATAGAAATACATGTCTTCATCTATCTGAAATCTAATGGTCAGATTGGGTAAAATCTTTCGAATTAATTAAACATGAATTATAATCTTTTCTAATTTAGATGTATTTGCCATTTACTTAAACTTTATGTTAATTCATTACTTGAAAATAATCTTGGTTTAATATCGGGAACCGGAACGATGAGCACGGAAACTTAAGCACCGATACTTAAGCACGGGAATGATAAGCACGAGAACGATCAGCACAGGAAAGATAAGCACATGGAAACTTCAGCACAAGGAAAGCTAAGCACGAGAACGTTCAGCACCGAAAACTTAAGCACGAAAAAAATCTAAATGAATATATGTCTATTGAAATAAAGATAAATGAATGTGTATGTTAATGAGATCAAAGATAAAAATTTAAATACGCAATCTTAATAGGTTTACGTTCTTTTAATTACTAACCTTAATGAACAGAAATAAGATAATTATTCACATTTATATATATAAGACGGAACAATTTTTTCGTTTGACATTTTTAATTTCTTCAACATGGCAACAATATCCAATCACGGTACAACAAAACAAAAACCACGTCTTGATTATAATGGTTATTCTTATGTTAAAGACCGAACAACAAATGGAAAAATTTATTGGCGTTGTATTAAATATTCATCACATCATTGCCACTCGCGATAACATACATGCATTATCACAAATAATATCATAAAACCACCAACTGAACATACGTGCAAATTTGATGGTACAACTGTAGAACTTCGTAACTTTGATGAAAAGATTATTGATCGTGCTTGCAATACACAAGAAACACCAGATATTATTATTAGTAATTGTTTCAGAGGTAAAAGTATCTTTTTTTTCTCAGTAATATTTTTTGTAATAAATGTTTCCATCGTTTCTACTAGGCATGTCTGATGAAGGAATTACTCGTTTACCAACTCGAGAAAATATAAAACGTCGAATTAGAAAATTACGTTATAATAATGATTTTATTTCACCACCAAACGATGCAAATTTTATATCAATTCCAACTATATTATGTAAAACTCTACGTCAAGCTCAATTCTTACGTTGTGATACTGGTCCAGGTATGTCATTCAATATATCCGTCGTCACATAATAGATTTTTGTCGTTTACTTTTATAGGTGATGATAGAATAATAATATTCTCAAGTGATGAACAAATTAATATTCTTCAATCCACGCATCATTTTTTAGCTGATGGCACATTTAAAGTAGTACCTGGAATATTTTATCGATTATATATTACACACGCAATATATCGTGATCATGTTATTCCAGTCATATATGCATTATTACGTCGTAAGGACACTGGTGCATATCGTCGATTAATTAATGAAATTCTTAAAATTGCACCACAATGGACTCCTCATTCTATCATGATTGGCTTTGAAAAGGCATGCATTAATGTTTATGAAGAAATTTTTCCAAATATTGCAGTATCTGGTTGTTATTTTCATTTACAACAGAATCTTTATCGTAAATTACAAGTATTGTATTAATCATTATAAAGAACTAATGTTGATTTTACGCTTGTTTTCCATTTAGGATTTAGGATGGCAAAATAGATATCAAACAGATTCTATTTTTGCACACAATATTCATAAATTTGGTGCATTAGTATTTTTAGAAATAAATAATGTCATTAAAGGTTTTGAAAGTTTATCGATGGATCTTGAAGAAGATTATCAAGAAATGATTGATTATTTCGAAGAAACATATATTGGTAAGATTGTTTCTCTTTCGAAGTTAATAATCTTTCGATAAATCTGTTTTAGGACGGCTGCAGCCAAATCACACAAGAAGAAAAGCTACATTCGATATTCATTTGTGGAACATGCATAGTAGAACTTCAACATCATCTATGAGAACAAATAACTCGGCTGAAGCTTATCATCGTCGAATTGGCTCAGTTTTTCAATGTGCTCATCCAACACTCTGGGTATTCTTACAAAAATTAATTGATGAAGAAAATGTTACTCATGCTGATATATTACAAATAAATGCTGGTCAACCACCAAAAATGAAGAAAAAAAACCAACGCTTTGAAAAACGCTTATTACACCTTATTTCAACACCTCATTCAGATATTCTAATTCAAATTGATTCAATTGCACATAATATTTCATTTAGAGGCCTGCAGGTTAAGGTATTTTGACAACCTGTAACCTGCCCTGCTGAGATTTTGGCAACCTGTAACCTACCCTGCCCTGTGAATTTTTTTCGTACCCTGCCCTGCCCTGCCCTGCTGATATTTTGGCAACCTGTAACCTGCCCTGCCCTGCCCTGCTTTGTCTAACACTACAGAAAAATCGAAACTTTCATGTCAATTTTATATGCAATTTCATCCACTTTATTTCAGAGATAAGGCGAAAAAGCAATGCCACATATCCCGAAAATTTTTAATCATCAAAATATCAATAATACCATCTGGAGTTAATGGTTATCTTCTTTTTTTTCGTTCAACATCTTTTTCTGAATATGACATGGACGATATTTTACAAGCACGAAAATCTGACTAATATTGTTGATGATATTTGAGAGATTAATTTATGATGAAAATGTAGAAAAGTATAAGATACAACTCAAAATTAGAGAAATCAACGTGCATTTGAGTAGCTATATGAACAAAGAATAGTTTTGCAATCCAGGGACTAGAAAAACCAAGAAATTTATTAGAATGATGGAACGAACATAAAAATTGATGTCTTTCAGATTCCTTGATTAAAATTGAAATTTTCATTAATATAATTCTATAATTTTGTTTACAAATCAAATTCATTTCATTTGCTTTATTAAAATGTTCCTTTTAATCAACGGACTTCAAATACACCAATTTTCATGTCCGGTTCACCAATCGAATCACCTCTTTTTTTCGTGTTTTTGATATAAAATTCACGAAAGTCATGAAACTTTCTGGATTTATACGTCCATGAGAATCCTTCTATTTCTGTTAAATATCTTGGCAAACACTTTAATTTGGTTATCAGCTTACTTCTATTCTTTTCTTTATGTATAACTTTAGAAAAGATGTTGACAATATCTGATATGTAAAATTTGTCGCAGGTTGACAGGTTACGACATACATAACCTGCAACCTGCCCTGTAAAAATTTTCGTAACCTTACCCTGCCCTGCCCTGTTCCTAGCGTAACCTGCAGGGCTCTAATTTCATTGTAATTAGTTTTGTTAAATGTAATATGTATTTGTTTGTCTTTCAATAGACTTATATTTATTTAGATTTTTTTCGTGCTTAAGTTTTCGGTGCTGATCGTTCTCGTGCTTATCATTTCCGTGCTTAAGTATCCGTGCTTAAGTTTCCGTGCTCATCGTTCCTCGTGCTCATCGTTCACCAATCCAGAATTTAATAATATCATTATCATTGTAAATAATATCATAATAATAATAAACCCGGGTATTTAAATACATTGTAATGCATTATAATAATACAACTCGAGTGTATGATTTCATAATGATGTATGCATGTTTTTATATACTCAGGGATTAATTGACCGATGTTCAAAATTTTGATTGATTTTTTTATCAATCATTCTACTTCTGTTTTAATTGATTTGATGATTTTTTTTCTCGTCTGACATACATCTATATCATGTCATCGTCGACGAAAAAAAATTTTCATGTTACATATATATAGAGGGTGTTGTCTTTCTCCTTCACATTGCTCGTCTTCAAATAAGAATACAAGACAAGAGAATTCATCAACTCGAGTAACTTAAAAAATAGGTATGTTTTGTTTTTACAAAATGTGATCTTTATTTTAAGAATGTCTGAAATATATACATGTCTAAATTATATAGAATAAGATAGCGTTTGTCTCTCTACTGAACAATATATTTTTTATTGGACATCTTCATTATCTTCAATATATATGTATTTGAGAAATTTCTGAGAAATTTTTGCGTAAACTTTTTTCACGTATATTTTTTCGACTTTTCTTTAAAGAAATGTTAGTTGTACAAAAATTGAAATTTCTACACATTTAAGATTGATGAATTTCTTTCATTTCAATTGATTTTCATTAGAAAATAGTGCTTCTCAGGATATATCTAATTTTTGTCCAGAATGTATCAACTTGTACATAACAAACTATAAATGATGTGTATTCACTTATATTGTCATATTCATCGATATAGTAATGAATATATAAACAGCTATGAATTCATCACAAAATAGTCTCCTGATGATAGAGTATATCATATTTGTATTCTTTAAATTTTCAAGATTTATCGATGAAAACAAAATTCATCATTATAAACATTTTGAACAAACAACTGTAATGTAAAAGCAATATTATTTCTAGATTTTTATACGAAACTGTATATCAGACAAAGTATTAGATTAAAGCGGCATTTTTCGTTTAGATTTAATGAACGTTATTCCCTTTACATGTTCCACTTTCTTAATTGAATTATTAATAAGTATTTTGACATTGTTGAATGAAAGAGATAACTGCTTTTAATTACCTGACAAAGTACTCTCTATGAAGTAATGTCATTTAATTAGAATGAAATGAAGTATTTTCTAAGAGAGACAATAATGATAGCAGTAGAGCATTTGATGAATGTCTTCATGTATTTCTCATTACATTTCTCTTGTGTAAAAATTATTCGACAGATACAACAATTTCATTTTGTTTTCAGTGTAGATATTTAAGTTTTTATAAAAAATTCAATGTTGGTTTTTTATTAGAAAATGATTAAACTATAGTTGCTTGAGAAATTGTACATTTTGTTTTTATTCAGATCTCCTATCATACAGTTGTTGTTGTATTCTGTATTTCGATTATAGGTGTAGAGTGAGGTGTTACACTAAAAAAAAAAGAAAACATGCTGAATCACTTATTGGAATATTTTCTCGTTAAGGATAAATTCATATTCTGACGAATATTCGTTTTCTATGATTTTCTAAAGATAATTGATATTTTTATCGAGTATTTGTGGGATATAGAGTTTTATTGTGAGTTCATTGAAAAATATCTCAGAATTTTCATATATAAAATTATGTTTAGATTAATTATTTGAGTCTATAAAAGAAATCTCAGTAGTAATAATAAATAAATTAATGAATCACATTTTCTTTTTCTCATTAGACATATATACATGGTTTTTTGTTATGATTGAAAGTATAAGTGAATCTATGAGACATAGAAGAGATTTAAAGAAAATTGCAAACCTCTTTCGAGTAAATGATATCGTCCTTATAATTTTTATGAGAAATTTCTACTAATAAAAAAGCTTTTAATAAAAGATTTTTTGTAAAGCTAAACAACGAGTCTTTTGGTAAAATCCACAAATAGACGAATTCTTTATCAGTATTTCAGTGAATGTTGTTTTAATATTAACCTCTTTATATATCTTGTTGAGTCTGACACTACACTGTTATTCTTCAACATGAATATAGACAATTTATTAGTAACAAAAATATCAGTTTGAATAAAAGATTCTAGTTGCTTTACTTTTTACTTATGAAATAGGAACAATGTTTGACCTTTTTACTGTTAGAAAAGAATAATTGAGAAAGTTCGTTTACAGGAAAAAATAAATTTCGATTAGAAATTTAAAACTTGTAATTTTTGTATAATTATGACCTGATAAATACTGTTGAAAGTTGTGCGTGTAAATTTTCTTTTGAGAATGAATCGAATGAATCATTTATTGCTTTTGCTCGAAAGCAATCTTTTTACTTTTCTTCTTTATCTATATTTTGTTTTATTTAATATTTAATTGTAATATAGAAGATAACAGAGGGGTGTGAATCTGATGAGCTCTTCTTGTTAGCTCATACCTAAATGCTTTAAGGATTTAGTAGATGCGTTCATTGAATACTAAAAGATTTATCTCATTGAATTAGTTTTCTTTAATAGAGGTTTTTTTCTTTTACTTTTCTACTAATATTTTTGTTTATCAATGAGAATTTTGATAAAAATGAATAGACGAATCAATTGGATACATTAAATTTGTATCAATTAATATTATACGGTTTTTACCATTTATATAAGCCGAATCAATAGTAAAAAAAATAGAGTTGATGATTACGAAGATGATATAAAAATTCAATTATGTATTATAGAAAGTTTTTACGGAAGAATAATTTTAATTTAGACATATATATGTACTGATCTGTCATAAACTTCTCTTTTTGTATAGCTTACATTGTACACATTTTTCTCTGACGAAAATCACACAGCTCATTTAATAATAAAATTCAATACTGTTATTTTTGTTTTTTTCTCCCACTGTATAACAATCATATTTTGATTTACGTAATCTAACATATGAACACACATGATGTTGTTGAACATTGAAATCAAGTTCAACATGCTCTTGAAATAAGTGTTTACAGAGATTATTGATATTGAAGTGAGGAACGTATTTATACGTTCAATCTCACTCACTCATTATTCCTAAAAACACTCAACATTTTCATGGATCACATATTAATGTCATAAGTGTAGAGTTTTTGTGATATAAGTGCTAGAATAATGCATCAAAGGTATGAGATTCCTTCAAAACACTTCGAAAAAGACAAATTTCCAAATGATAAATCAATTATAAAAATAGCTAAGAATTCATTCGAAAGGTTTTTGTTCCATAAAAGTCAAAAATAAATATATTGATAACTATTCTTATATGACATTGAAAATAATTCATCATTTTATATCATTGAAAAAACTATTCTTTGTTTCATCGAAATTGTTTCGTTATTGATCTGAATTAGATTTACTTCAATAAAAAATATAGTAATGTGTTGAAACTTTTTCAAATTCATATTACATATAGTTAGTTTCTGAAGAAAGACCGATCAATTCCATCTTAGTTTTCTACAATGAGAAAATATTTTTCGATTTTATCTTCTAATATTATTTATTGAAACATTTTTGAATAGAAACAATAGGATATTCTAGATTGTTTTTCTCTATAATCGATTTAGACACGTTAACTATACCAAATAGACCACAAAGTAAGATAGAATACAAGTAGTAATGAGTAAATTATGAGCTAAGGTGTAGATTGTTGGTGTCTATGAAAATACGCTCACCTACACGCACATCTTCATTATTCTGTTGTCTTAATTTTTGGTTTGAAGGAAATTGATATACTAAACTTGCATTATAAACCCCCCGACACATTAGAAGACCCCCCACCCCTATAGTAGAGATGACCCTCTCTTGAATCAACAACCCAAAGGATAGATTAGAGGACCTGCTCGCCTGCTTCTAAGGGGATCGTCAGAGGAGATGGGTGGGTCTTCTCATCTATCCTTCACTTCGTTGATTCAAGGGAGGGCCATCTCTGCTACAGGGGTGGGGGGTCTTCTAATGTGTCGGGGGGTTTAATCTTTTCTGAGTAGAGTTCAAGAACAAATGACAACATCAATGCAATTTTAATCATACAACTTTCAGCACCACTCAAAACTCCTTTACAAATATAACTCTAAAAACTCTATCTAGACGTGATATTCATTCTCTCTGAGTTTTGTTTCATTTTAAGTGCTTCACTTTTTGTTAAACTAGTCGTTATCTTTATTGTCAACAGAAAGCAAAATAAAAAGCAATTCATTACAAAAAAACTTAATAAACAATGTCATGCCTTGCTTTCTTTTTATGATATCTAAGAGTTTCTCTTGTTCTCACCTTATATTACCATAAGTATTTGTATACATAGAAACAGGTCAATAGACATCATTGTTTGAAAATGTATGATGAATTTCTGTATTAGTAGGTTAATTTTTTAGTCAATTGAGAGTCTAATATCGTGCGAACGCGATGAAAGCATAGATAAAATGTTACTATTGATGTTCTTCTACTATTCTTGAGATGTGGGTGTGTGAATGTAAGTGAAGAGAAGATAAACACCCACACCCTACATAAAGATCTTAATTAGACTAGCTTGTATAAAAAATTTCAGAATTTTTGGACTAAGTCTCTCCGAGATATGGAGCTTTCAAGATGTAGGCCGTTTTTCATATATAGTATAGACAGCATGTATTTTTAAGAGCTTCGTATCTCGGAGAGTCTTAGTCCAAAAATTCTGAAATTTTTTATGCAAGCTAGTCTAATTGAGATCTTTATGTGGGCAAAGTTTCAGGTCGAAATTCAAAAATATGGTCTTGCTGCAAAACTAGAGCCCTATAGCGAAAATTCACTAAAAACGTTTGATCTCTTCAGAAACAAGCCATAAGCACGAACTCTTTTTACCATATAGATTATAACCAATTGACAATAGTAACAATGAATTTCATACGAGACGGAACGTGACATGATTGTTCGAAAGTGAAATGTTGATGATTTTAATAAAAATATATTATGCTAAAGCTCTTATATTATTATTATAAAAAAAATTTAAAAAAAAGAGTAAGAAATATGAATTATTTACGATTGGGAGTTGTATTCTATAAACGATATTTCCATTTGGAAAATTATTCATATTATTCTATTCGTTTTGTATTTCTAAGTAAAACTATGTAGGTTAATGACAATTTGAACACTGAAAAATACCTGAATCTATCTTATGTTTGTACGATCAGCGACTAAGATGATATTTTATTGTTCTGATATTATTAATAATAATTTGATATAATAACAAAAGTTGTCTGTTGTTCACAGTTTCCAAATAAATAAATTAAAGAGCAAAATAGAAATAGAATCTGACCAATTAATATGTTCGATATTAAATCATATTATTCTTAATAGTTGTAATACGCATTATTGATTTATCAACTAGATCACGAATAAAAATCCGTATAAAAACACGATATTCTCTTTGAATTTATAAAAAATGAGGAGCACAAATTAAAAATAATCCGACAATGTGTTGCACATACAATTCATTTATAAATTGCTTCTTTAGTACCTAATCATGACTATTGAATGTAACAAAGTATTCGATTTTTCTTTTGCTTGTACATTCGTTTTATATTCACAAGAATTTTCTGATCCAAAATATAGAACAACTAACATGTAAATCAACTCCCTCTATTTTATTATCCAATTGGTTTATCAAAACTATCCAATCAATGACTATTTTGTGTTATTTCCATGTTAAGTTAACTTGCTTAACGTTTTTCTTCTTCTATTTCTCATAAACCCCCCTAAAAAAAATATGGATAATGATGACGAACATGTTGCAGGCGATATTTTCCTGCATTCAATGACAACAGATGTAACACGACGTAGAACATTTTTTGAACATTTTCAACGCTTTGTACCACAACAAACTATTATTTACATACAATATTGTTTATTACGTATTCCATTTATACTTATTTATGATTATTTATTTACAGAAAAATTTTCATCTGTAATTGAATATATATTAAAATATTCAATTCAATCTATTGATTATCATAATCATTTAATTCTTAAGCCAATAAGTTATTTATTACATAGTTCTTTATTTCATATATTATTACAAATTTATTTACTTCTTTTAATACCTATTCTAGGTAAAGTAATTAGAAATCAAATATATTAGAGAATTATGAAAATTTTCGTCTATTAAGCCTTGTTAAACAATTTGTATTGATGAATTTTAAATTTGATAAATAAATGATGGAGTTAAGATCGAAATATTGAAAAAAGTCATAATTCTATCGACAGATCTATATGATATTTTTAAGTATTTTGATTGTAGCGCTGTCATTTATTCGTCAATTTTGAATTTTGATCAGTATAGATAGCTCCAAAAAATGTAATTGATGAAAAAATTTTCTGAAAATCATTTGTTTCATACATCTGACTACCCTTTGTACACCATAATATGACTCACGGGTGCGTCATATCGTTGAGAAGATACTAATGATGAGTCAGATTTTTTAAAATATTAAAATGACTTTGACAAAGACATCCTAAGGAAACATAAATGAGTTTTCTTAATAAACTGACATAATATAATCTGATGTACTAGATTGAATATTAAAAATAAGAAAGTTTTGTTTGTCGAATTTTAAAGAATATCTAATAAAAAGTACAAAATTTATTGTTGTTTCAATAGATTATTCTAATTAATTTGCAAATTTTACTTCAATCTTATTTAAAAAATATATACCCAATACGTAATTCATACATTTCAAGATTAATCGACTGTCAAACAAACGATCTATCTTAGTCATTTTTCTTAAATTACTTTTATTATTATTCTAACTATCCACTAGTCATCATCTTTAATGTCTTGAATATAATTAGCTTTTTTTTTTGCAAGAAACTCTTTAGAATATTCTCAAACTATCGAAACCTTGTAGTTAATGCCGTTCAGCATCTTCAAGGAACTATAAAAAAAATGAGTCTGGTACCTGTTTTTTTCTTGATTACGATAAGAATGTACCCACTAACCTTTGATCGGTATACCAAAGTCTATTGTGAGTGCTTCTGTCAACAACTTAAAAATCAGTAGTGTGTACTTTGATTGTCATGTATTGATTCAGGTTGAAATGGAAGGAGAAAAAAGCCAGATAACATCATCTTATAAATTACACTTATTTCACAAAAAACGAAGGACTTCATCGGGTTTAAAATTTTCGGACTCGGACCCGATGGTTTCTAATTACAACTTACTGAATTTCGATGAAATGAAGATTGTTGATTATTAGGAATAAAAGAATAGTTTGACTGATAAGTATCAAATCTAGAGTTGTGCATTGAACTCCGCCGAAGTCAGATTAATTTCAGAGATGTCTAACAAAAAGAAAATCAAATTATTTAATGTGTTTAATTTTAATAATATTTGTTTTCATTAGGTCTTATTCTATTGATACTATTATTACTATGTTCCGATAGACGTCTTGTGATATTTTATAGTTATACTATATCATTACTTGTAATTTATTTTGATTATCAAATGAGTTATAAAACAGATATTCAAAGTTCATCATCAATAAATACATATATTCTACAATTTTTATTATCATCTATTTATATTCAAATGCTCAATATTCGTCCACGTGTACGTTCATTTAAAATTCAAACATATGTATGTCATTTAGCACCATTTGTATTGATAGTAACACGTTATTTAATATCAACAGATTATAATAAATTTATATTAAAATTTTATTATATAATATGGACATTTATACATCTTTCTGAATTATTTATTTGTCATCAAGAAACAATAATAAATATAATATATAATCGTTTTCTACATGATCTTTATAATTTATATGGAAATTTTGGTTTACAAACATTAATTAATTATTTACAAACACGTATACATATAAATACATTATTAAAAATTTTTTGGTTAACAAAAATTATTGTTTTACCATTAGGTATAAGAACAATATATACAAATCCATATATATCAAATATAAATATAACAAATTTAAATGATAATATTACATTAGATGATAAACAAATAAATTATAATGTAACTTTAGTAAAAACAATTTATTTTACAAGTTTATTTTATGGAACAGAAACTATTTTTACGTAAGAAAATTTTTTGAATAATTTAAGATTTTAATTAAATTAAATTGAGTTTAGAGAAATAAAATGAATACTTTTTGGATTTTATGATAAACTAAATTAAGAAATAGACTTTTGCTTTTTTTTATTTATGTAAATGTAACATACGATAGAATATTTATTATGTGAATAAAATCTGATTATAAAAAGATCAAGAATTTGAATTTTTGTCTAAATCTAAAACAGAATGAAAATTTTCTAATAGTCAATACAAATCTCTTATGAAATTATATTCAGTTTAGGGAACAAAATGATATATCTTGAAAGATAATACGATATTTAATACAAATTCTGAAAAAAAAACGGTAACAAAATCAATATTTATATTAGGATTATTTTTGTGAAACACAATCTGAGAGAAATATTGGAGTATAAAAGTAGAAATTTGAACACCTTAGCAATGCCTTTATCTGTGAAAGACTAACAAGGGAAGTCCTTCAAGTGATTAGTCGCTTTTGAATCGAGACTATGTGCATCATGTAGACTCAAATGAGCTATGAAAATTAAAAAAAAAGAGTTCAGGTCCGTAGCTTATTGCTGCATCAGACCGATTCTAGCTCTGTACACCGGTAAATTCGATGTTCTTACTTCAGAATAGAAGCAAATCAAAGGATCTGAAACCTTTACAATAAACTATTCTAGTTAAGATCTGTCTCTATACAAAGTTTCAAGTGAAAATTCGAAAATCAGTTTTTCTGACTCACAGCATTTATTTAAAAAATGCAGCAATAAGCTAACAAGAGAACCACCCGAGGTGTCAAAAAGCTTTTCGATCGCGGATATAATGGTTAGAAAGGATATAACAAGAAGTGATATACCCTATCTAACCATTTTATCCACGACCGAAAAGCTTTTTGACACCTCGGGTGGTTCCCTCGTAACACCTGAACTCTTTTTAGGATATTCAAAACTCATTTGAGTCTAATAGTGTACATAGTTCTGACTCCGAAGCAATCAATCAGTCGAGGGATTTCCCTTGTAAGTTACGGAACTAAAACCTTTCGCAGAAAGAAAATTGAATTGGCATTCTTTCCAAACCCACTGTAACATATTATGAATACTATCTTTCATTGTAGATTTATCAGTACGTTGAAAGTCCCAAACTAAAGTATATGTTGTGGAATCCTTGGATCTACAATATATACATATATCAATTGTGTTTCACATTTTAATTTCAGCTTTATTTTTGACGATGCTCATTGTATAGATTAGAAGAGTCTGTATTTTGTAGTTTATCTAGAATCATTTGATTTCAAATTAAAAAACAAAAAAAATTTAATATATTTATTTTAGTTTGATTAGCCTAGCTTGTCTGATATCACATTTAATGAAAAGTATTTCACATCGTTTATTTCGTCTTCTTCATCTTTGGACAGAAGACGTTGAACAAATTGGTACAGTAGTTGGTGTTATGTTTTTTTTATTATTATTTCAATCAAATATAACAAGACTTGATCTTAATCGAAGACATGTACCTTTATTAAAAGCATTCAGTTTATTAATTGTTGCTCTATTTCATTTTCTTCATACAATACTTGAACCACAATTACTTAAAGTAGCAATGCAAACAATGACAACAAGAATGGTATTTGATCAAACAGATGATAATCAACAAGAAAATAAAGAAGAAAATAGAAACAAGTAAATCTTTTTTTGATTTAAATAAATCATTGAAAATAGATAAAATCTTTATAAATCAATAGTATATTCTATGAAAATAATTTGTTTTATTTTCAATTTGAAATGAGATTGATACTATATGTTAGATATTCAAATTATATTTAACTCATGAGTCTAATGTAAGTAGTCGATTAAGATTGTTTCAATTCTATTAATAAGAAAATACTTGTGATATATCGCTTATAGGTAAGAATGTTCGGGAACAAATTCTTTTGGTCCCGGTCTAGAGAAAACTATCCCAGGATTTATTGGTACCACATTTAAAAGAATTTTCAATATTCATTTTTTGGTGTATTTAATGATGACTAGCACTTTTTTATTGGGTCATTTTTCTTGAATTACGTTCCGAGTGATGATTTACGACATAACTGACTTAGAACTATAGGATATTATTTAGTTCTAGTTGGGACAACTATTTTCTCGTAGTTCCAATTCCAGTAACTACAACTAAAATTGGTTCCGAGCATCTCTACTTACGACTAATGAATTCTTTATCAAGTATTAGTTGAAAATTTTTATCCTAATGTGAAAGTACGATGAACGAGTCTTCTCCAAGAACTGTTCGCACAGTTTCTCTGATAAGAACTGATCTATCCGAAGAATTTTTTCTCGTTTTGAGAACGACATTTCAGTAACAGAACAAAGATTTTTGTAAAACACGATGTAAGAGGAGTGTTGAAGTGTATGGATAAAAATTTGGATCTATCCTACACAGATATCGATCCAAACCTTGTATCAATAATATCTCATTATAATATATGAATTACTTACTTATTGCATTTCTTAAGGATGATGAAGAAATGTGCACCAAAATAAAATAGATTTCATTTCATTAGCAAGAGCAGCTGTATCATGTTTCACATTTTAATCTCGTAGGAATTGTGTTAACAGCTTTTTATACCTGGAAGTGTCTTTCTTTAAAAATAAGATAAAAACTATTCGAACAGATAATGTTTTATCTACTGTGAGGGCAGCATCCCTTCCGATGTTTTGTAGTTATTATACTACGCACTGATATGTGATGCAAAAGTCTTGGAAAAAATTTCAACCTATATCAGACCATATTACCAGCTTCTAAACCAATCAAACATTTTTGTTGTTGGAAAGAGTAAAGTCTGAACTACAAGTTTTTGTACCAGAATTGTTTTTCCTGAACGAATCTACGAAGCAAGAAAAGCTAAATATCTCTAAAAACGTTTTTGCAATTTGAAAAGTTTCTACTTCTCAACTATCTTGAGCTACATGGATCGAATTCTAACAAAAAATACACGAATATATGACACATCGAAAGTTATATCGATATCAGCTTTGGTAGATTTTTTTTAATATTAGCTCTTGACTCTTTAATTAAAAAAACAGGAAATCGAAATTTTTGTAAAAATAGAGTCTTCTATAAGAATTATCTATTTTGAAGTAGATCAACTATAGTTTCGAGAAACCATGTGTGAACTGAAATCTTTGTATGTTATTTATTTCAAATACGTCAGATCTTAGAAACTTAACAGCCAAAAAAGAATTCAAAAAACCTCATTTATTGTTGCAATACGGTCAGGTAGTAACAAAGACTAAATTATACAGTGTCATCCACAAGGAGATATATTTTTCTAAAGAAACCAAGCTTAAATTTAACCTCGAATATACTATTGGAAAGAGCAGTCTTTGTGCTACAAAATCATCATTACGCGTGCGTTTTCGTTTTGCTTTTAATATAAATAAATGAAAAGAAAACAAAAAAATAATATTACGCGAAGATGAAGTCATGCAAGAACTTTTTTAGAGGTTTTTGACTTCTCCTGCTTCATAGATTCGTTCGGGAGAAATAAGTCTGGTACAAAATTTGTAGTTCAGACTTTGTTCTTTCCAACAAAAAAAACATTTGATTGGTTTAGAAGCTGGCAATATGGTCTAGCATACGATGACATTTTTTTCAAGAGTTTTACATCGCATGTTATGTGTCTATGCTTCTAAAAATATCATCATCCCTGACGAAATCTTAAATCCTCTTTCCAAAAAGATATCATATTCATGCATTTTACTATAGAAACGAAAAGTTATCTATGAGAAATTTTTTTTTTTGTATACTAAATTTCTTTATTTAGTTCATCATTATATTCGTCTTCTATTCTTCATTCATATCATCATCGACATGTTTATACATGTATATCAATATTATTCTTAGTTATTTTTTATATAATTTTACTATGGCGTTTAACAACATTTTCAACATGGCTTTTAGCTGTAACAGCATTTTCATTAGAATTAATTGTACGTCTTTTAGCATCACTTGCTCAATATACACTTTATGTTCTTGATGCCCATAATCGTTTATCAAATGTTGAATCATTTGATGAATATATTTTTTGGATAAAAGCTATAACATCATGTTTTGAATTTATTCTTGGTGTTTTTCTTTTATTTAATGGTTTTTATATTTTATGTTATGAATCACGTGGTGCATTACGTGCACTTATGCTTGCTATACATGCATATTTAAATATAATTAAAAATTTACGTCGTGGTTGGCAAATATTTCGTAATAGAAAATCAGCATGGGAAAATGTTAATCAATTACCATTAGCAACAATTAAACAAATTGAAGAATATAATGATATATGTTCAATATGTCATAATACATTAACATCTGGTATTGCATGTATAACACCATGTTTTCATATATTTCATCAAAAATGTTTACAAAAAGCATTTTATGCCACACAAAATTGTGCATTGTGTTCACGTCCTATTATTCTAGAACGTAATCAACATAGAGAATAAGAAGAAGAAAAAAAAAGAAATTTTATGTTTTTCCAATGTAAAATTTTGTTTTTTTTTTTGTTTTTGTTTTTTTTTCATTTATGTTTAATACAGAATAAAAAATCGAGCGCATCAATGTATTTTATTGGTTTGTGTTTTTTTTTCAGATATCAAAAAAAAAAAAATAGGAAAATGAATTATGATAGGAAAGAAAAAAGAAAAGATTTTTTTTTTCGTTTTTCCTATTGAATGGATATGTTCAACAGAATTAGAAGTTTTACAATGAATGAAAGATAATCTACTGGATTTATTTCATAAACATGGTGACCTTTTTTTTTTCCTTGAACAGATGGAAAATAAGGTAAAGAATTTATAGATTTCTATTAGATCAAGAATATGTAGTATTGATATTGTATTTGAGAGAGAGAGAGAGCAAAGATAAAGTTTTCATATGTATTGATTTTTGATTGAAGAAGTTTTAATAAATAATAACTGTAGTTCTTAATGAAAGAATAATCTCATTTAATGAAATACTTATGCGTCTATTATTTAATCGATCTGCTACAGATAAAATTTGATATAATTCTTAATTGGATGAGAAATATTGAAGATTAAGTATAAGTGTGATATCACTGCATTGAAATAATCTATGTCATCAATTTTTCATAAAAAAACCAACAGTTCGAATAGTTTACTCCTCTTTTTTTTTATCAAGGTTTTTATAATTTGTCTATTCAATTAATATTTTCAATTTTGAAGAGATCGATTTGAAACTCAACAAAGTTGATTTTAATGTGCTACAGTATATTATGTCCAAGATCATCAATGATGTCGCAACAGTCAACGCAATTCTGGCCTGCAAGGCCAAAATAGCATTGATTGTGTCAGATGGCGCCACAGTGATGCCTATTTTTGTAGTACCATCGTTAACACATAATTAAACTCGAGAACTAAGCGACTACAGCTAATACGGCTGGTACAAGCGGTTTGAGCACGCTCATAATAAGAAAGGAACGCGATTTCAACTGAAACCTAACATTTTTCTATGATTTAAAAAATACTCAGGGATTGAGATATAAAACAAAATTATGCAGAAGAACCGTGGTTAACTGGCAATTGGAATGGCATGAGAGAGGCACGAATCTGATTTCTAATAAACCTCTCTTGACTAGTTTGCTGGATTTTGTGCTGAAAAATCTCAAAAGTTTGAGATAGGGATGTTGAGTGTTGGTGTAAATGCTGACAGTGTGCCGCGGATACAGAGTCGGCTGAGATACTGCCTACTAAGGAGCTGCGGATCCTTCCAGACCCAGATTCGGCTGGATCCGAGTCTAAAGTTTTGTTTTCTTTCTCGGGTCTGGATCCGGGTCCACAAAAACGTGGATTCGCAGCTCCCTACTGCCTACACTAGCATCGGTGCTCATTGAAGCATTAACTACACTGACATTTGTGTTCGTCGCAACATTGAGACACCATCTCTATGAAAATATACTCTTTTTGTAGTGGTGTATTTCAGTGCTTCATCAAACACTGGTGCCAGTGTTCATTGACTGCATTGAGTTGGCGACGTTGCTTGTCAATAAACTGAAACTGCACATCCATAGACCAAAGTCAACATTATTTATGTGCTTTTCATATCTTCAAAATTTCTTTCCAAAAGCGTTTTGATTCTTTGAAAAAGCATTTTAGCAAAAGAGATACAAATGATCTCCTGCCTTTCTATTTTTAATAAGAAGTACAGATTTCCATCAGTCTCTATTAAAAAAATCTATCAGAATCTACCAAGGCCTACTAGTAGAACCCATCGGATCCGTGTTCAAAAATTCTTGGATCCGATGGGTTCTACTTACCAGGGTTTACTCGAGTCTATTAGAGTCTACAGACGTGGAACATTGTTAACAAGGGTATCGAAGCATTCAGCTCCCACTTCCATCCTCATTTTCGAATTGAAATAACTAAATTTCAAATAGAATCCTATTTATTCACTTTAAAAGAAAGCTACTATGAAAAAAAAAATTCAATTAATAAGTCTTCAAAAAAATTTTTTTTTTCTCATAATTATAAGAACTTCTCTATTTATTTAAGATGATTAATAAACAATTAATATTTATATTTTATTGTTTATTATCATTTTTTAAAACATCAATTCATTATATTCATCTTGTTTATTATGTTCAAACATATATATCAATATATAAAATAAATTCATATTCATTTTGGATAGCTGAAAGTTTATTTCTTATATGGAATAGTTTAAATGATCCTTTATTTGGTTGGTTATCAGATCGATATACATCATCTGTTAATCATCGTTTAAATTATTTAACATTATGTGGTCCATTATTTTGTTTATCATCACTTTGTTTTTGGTATCCATTAATTGAAATAAATTCATCATTACTTGGTTTACAACTTCTTTTTAGTTTATGTCTTTATGATACATTTTTAACAATGATTGATTTAAATTATAATTCATTATTAGTTGATATTTCTCTTCATAAACGAGAAACATTAAGTTCAGCAAGTGCAATTGGAAATGCTCTTGGTAAACATGAAATGGGTTTTGTTTGTTTAAGAATATTTCTTTCTTATTTAAGGTTCACTACCATTATTAATTTCATATCGATTTTGGAATTCATCAGATCTTCAACTATTTCGAATATTTGTAACAATTTTAACGATTATAATTACGTGTGGATTTATTTTTGTTACTCAATCAATGAAACAAATTTTATATTATTATAATGTTAAGTAAGACTATTGTATGTGTGTTTTTTTTGTGTTGATGTTAATAATATTTTCATTTAGATCTGTTGAAAGAAATATTTCTCAAGAACCTATTCCAAATCTTTGGCAATTTATATATAGTATTCATAAACATAAGAATTGTATTATCTTCAGTTTAGTAAATTTTATTCAAGTATGTATGAATAGAAAACTGATCATGAAGTTCATATGTAATTAAAATATAAAACATAATAGAAGAAATGCTTGTATTACTAACAAAAGGAATATGTCGTTCGATTTTATTAATTTATGCTTTGGATAATAAACACATGTTAATTTTTATATGTTAGAGTATAAGAGATCCGACTTTTTCATTAATAGTCAACTTTCTGAAGAAGATTTTGATTCTATGGTAGTTTGTCATTGTCTATGGACTATGAAGTCTAGAATTTATAGTCCTAAACTGATATATAATATCGTAATTAAATTTCGATTTTAAATATTCTCAATAGCAGAGATGTGTAAGACCAAGTTTTTTTTTTCTGTTCGACTTTTCGTAATATTTCGATAGATTTAAAATATCAATATTAGCATTTATCAGCGAGCTCATCTATGAATCCATTCTATAGTGTGAATCTTTATTTCTTATATATCAATCTCATCCTCGCACAGTGCTGTATGTGATTAAATCACATGCCTGGAAATTAAGTTTTGTCTTGAGACGTGTCAAATCCCTTGAAATTTTCATCAATTATTAGATCATTGTATAAGCATAATCGTGCGAATAATAGATGATATTTCCAGTAGAATAATCATCTCTCAGATTATGAGATTCATATTACAAATAATAAAAAAAAAAGTATTCAGATAACTATTGAATTTTATTCATATTTTTTAATTTACGCAGTAAGAAAAATAGACAATGTGTTTTTTTTTTGATTAATGAATTGTCCATTCGAGCAACATACCGCACATCTGGCTTCTGTATATTAATGTTCATGGATAAAATAATGAAAAAAAAATGCACGCATTGACCTACAAAACAAAAATTAGACCTTGGTTTGTTCACAGTGTATAAAAGCTATTTGTTGCTAACAAAAAGAAAAAAAAACAAGCAAAAATTTATTTCTTGATCTTTTTATCGATGAAAAAAGATTTTAATAAATTGAAATAATCAACATAAATTTTCTTTTAGGTATTTCATTGTCATTTTAATAGTAATTCTATTCCATTAATTCTCAATATATTCATTCCATCATCTTCCTTTGGCTCAATTCTTCTTGGTAAAAACTCAATTTTTCTCTTTTATTATTTTAATTTTGATTTTTAGGTACTTCATTTCTTATTCCACATCTAAGCAATATATATTTTGTTTATTTATGCAAATTACAAGGGACTTATTATGTTATTCGTAAATTATTTTATGTTAAATTATTGTTTACTTTATATTTATTCATTCAAGGAAATGATTCTATTTGGTTGCTGTGTCTTTTTCTTGTTAGGTAATAATAATTAAATAATATAATAAAAAAGAAAGAAAATGAATTATTTATTTATTTTTTAGTAATCGAATGTTTACAGAAGGTATATGTAAATTATTTGATTTAATTATAACAGATTTAATTGATGAAGATCAATTTCTACATAAGAGAAGTTCTCCATTACCAGCATTAATCTTTGGTACAATGGCATTTTTATCTAAACCTGGTCAAACAATAGCACCAATAATAAGTTCACATTTATTTTATTCATTAAATAATCAACAAAAAACTCTATTTAATAATATTATTATGATACCAATTATATGTTCATTATGTCAAATAATTCTTTGGAGAAAATTTACATTACATAGTTATCAATTAAAGTCTCTTCGCTCAATATTAAAACATTCTAGTCAACATATGATTATTTAATAATAATAATAATAATATTTGTTTTTTTTTTTGGTTTTATGGTGAAAGGTCATTATTATTTTTATTTTTTAGATTATACATATGTTACAAAAACGCGAATAGTTTTGATATATCAAATGTTTTGCTTTAAAATGGTAATATTCAATTGTTATTTTTGTTTTTGATCAAATTTTTATTTAGGGTCATGGCGTCTCATCTGATACAGTCGGGCATACAATCGCTGATTCGAATACAAATGAACATTATCTTGGTCTTGTAAATGTATGTATTCAGAAAGAAATTTACACTCTAATTTATGAGAAATCGAAAATCATATTTTATGATCGATTACATCTGTTATGAAGAAAGCGAAATCAGGTACCCAAAGGTCGGTTATAATGTGTCCTTACGTATCGACAAGATTGAGTTTGATTCCTTTATTAGAGCATAGCATCAACGAATAATCAATAGAATGACAAGAATACTGCTAAAAACATGACCGTCCATCAACATATACCAAATAGAACAAAACAAATAAATTCCAAAAGGAATAACGATTTAGTACTCAATAAAAGCGTATTTGCTATTGTTGAATATACGACTGTCTATTGTTTGTTTTTCTTACTGATAAATGTCACACTGCAAGTTCGCTAACAACTTGGCGCTTATTATGTTTCGATGGTTTATATTTAGCTACTTTTCGAAGGTAAAAAATGATGTCAACTCATCTTTCGATATAATATGTAATGTGTCGGCAGTAGTCTGATACTGAATCAGTCAGCTCTCTCCTAACCGTCATTCTACTATGTTGTATTGATAGTTGTTCTTCGATCGGCAATCTACTGAAGGTACTGCGAACAAACGTGCAATATGGATACATTGATGATCTAATCGGTCTTAACATTTTCACCTAATATATAATTTATAATGGCAAAAGAATACAGATAGCGCAAATGAATCAAATATGAATGTTATGAAAAAATGGCTATATCCTGATTGCAGACGTAGCAACTTGCTTTACTTAAATCAAAATACTTTTCATTTGCGACTGATATGCGTCTTCTAGGATGTGTTAAATATTGTTGAGCTTGTTCCTATTCAACTCGAATCATTTTTGACTCTTGGATATATCTTATCCCGACTCAAAAGATTTAGATGTGTTTAACAATGAGGAAAATGCATCATCTTTAATATACATACGAAGAATATAATCTGTTAATTTAAGAAAATTTTGATTTACATTACCCTCTATAATCGAGCTACCTACACTAATCATTTTACTATATTTATTTTCGTTTATTTCCGTAATGCAGACATTTTCTTTTCCTCCAATTGAGGAAAAACATCCGCAAAGCTTAAACTAGAAGATACTAATCAAGAGAGCTTTTCGATATGAGTAACGATTAGATCAAATAATAACTTTATTCAATAACCGGTTTTTAAACAATATGATTCAATTTTCCCTGAGAATTGTAAATCTTTAAGTTTAACATTGATAATAAGAAGTAATTGATTTTATAAGAAATTTTCATTTCATTTTTCTTTTAGTTTGGTAATACGTGCTATTGTAATTCGGTGCTTCAAGCTCTTTATTTTTGTAAACCATTTCGTGAACGTGTTTTAAATTATCGTTTAATACAAAAAAATAAAAAAGATAATTTATTAACATGTCTTGCTGATTTATTTCATATGATTGTAAATGGTAAAAAACGAACTGGTGCATTACAACCAAAAAAATTTATCAATAAATTACGAAAAGAAAATAGTAATTTTGTTCTATAGAAAATAAATAAATTTAAATTTTTTTTTTTTTTTTTAGACACATTTGATAATGATATGCAACAAGATGCACATGAATTTCTTAATCATTTATTGAATACTTGTGGTGATATTCTTCTTGGTATAAGAATAATGATTTATTTTTAAATATTTATTAATTATTTATTTTATTTTAGCTGAAAAGAAAGAAGAAAAAGATAAACATGATAAACAACGTAATAAATCAAATAATATTACTGTTAGTAATAATTATCTACAAACTAATAATGATGAACAAAATAATCGAATAACAGCATCAATTAATTTAAATACAAATAATGATATAACTACCGTTCCTAATTCATTGACAGAAGAAACTTGGATACATGAACTTTTTCAAGGAACGCTCGTATCAACGACGAAATGTCTTAACTGTGAAACGGTATTGAAAAAAAACTATCATTGTTTTTAAAAATAGAATTATCTATATGTATAAGTTATAGATTGTAAATAGGAATGCACCAGTGCCAGTAACTGGGTACTTAGTCATTTGATGTTTATTAAAATGAGTCGGACTTTTTCCATTTTTCATTTCAGTATCGATTTTACAGGAAACATTTTTCTAAAACAAGCTGTTATAGAAATCCATTATCTAGAAGGATTATCTATAGCAAAGAAAATAATTCAACAGATGATAATAAACGAAAACTATGCCTGAATAGATAGCTCGCAAAAGTTTAATGAAGACATATGAAATTTATTTATAGTATTCTAAATTATAACGATTGATACATAGAAATATATGATTAGCCAATGAATTCCATGTTATAGCTTGTATCAGTACTTCAACAGCCTAAGGATCACTGTATCACAATATACTAGAAAAGAAGAAAGTACAACTCGACTAATGGACTAAAGATCAAATGACTGAGTACCCAGTCGGACTGGGACTGATGCATCCCTAATTGTAAAAGATAATCTAATAGTCCCATGTGATAACTATCGCCGATATACCGATCGGTCTAAGGTGTCCTATATCGTTGTTTTTTTTAAAAAGTGTTGTATCGCAGTGTATAATATCAAAATGGATCAATATTTTTGAAGTCTGTTAAAACCTGAGTCGTTTTTCAATGCATTCTGATAATGTTGACGCATCTGAGGTCAAATCGACTCCAGTTATGAAATAAATTTTTACTATAGATGGCGCTGCAAACATTTTTATTAGCAAAATATATTCTAAAACTGTTGTCTTCTCGATTAATTTGAATTCTTTCTCATAAATAATTTCAGTTTGGGTAGAAAACACTCTGCAAACGTTCATAGCTGGAACTGAAAATCGTAAATGCTACCGAAGGTAGTGCGAACAAAAACAAATGTGCGACATGGAAAGATATTTATACTTTAAATGAGCAAGCGCTCTACTCAGTTTTTGATGTGAATGTGGACTGATTCAAATAAAATTATTTGTAGTTTTTTAATTTGTTTCTTAATGTTAGGCTCAAGTATTGTGTCACCATGATGGATATATAAAGATATTTTGAATCAGTAAATTATTTCCCTTTTTTTTTGTAGTATGAGAAAATACATGATTACTTATTGGAAAAATTCGATAGGATTTTATCTTTCAATTCACAAATCAGAATAGTTTTCTACGAAATACATACAATGATCCCAAAAAAATTGGTCATACAGATTTAATTTCAATTTTTTTCCGTAATGGTAACTTGTGTAAAGAATCAAAATAGTGACTTGAATAGAGAAAATTGTTTCCAACAAGAATTGGAGGGAAATAAAATCTTCACAGTATTCTCAAAATTCAAGTTCCCTAGAAAACTCGAAAATAAAAGTTTCTTTGATTACACAGTGTTACAGAACAACTCTTTATTAAATGTCACGTCTCCAAATTCTCCACAACATTTCTTAACGAAACTTCTATGTGTCTTTTGCTTCAACGTACTGATTGTCAAGGTTTTTTAAGTTGAGCAACAGCGTATGAAATCAAAAAAAGCACAGCTTGGTAAAAGAACGTTTTTTAAAGAGTGTATCGTAGTACTAGGATATGAACCTCTCAGTATGAGGTAGGATAGGACAGAGCAAGGATAAAAATCAGTTCACGAGATGAGGCTAAGGCAGTGAACTTCAAATTTTGGTAGGACTCTAAATAACATACAGGCTTTTAGAAAAGCATGAATGTAGTTTTGTTGTAAAGAGTAGCAGATTTGGACCCTTATCCGGCGGGATCCTTTTAATTGTCGAATTGTTTTTCACTCTAAAAGTTTTTATTCATTTTAGGTAAATAGTAAAGATGAAAATTTTCTTGATTTATCAATTGATGTTGAAGAAAATACATCGATAACAACTTGTTTACGAGTATTTAGTAATATTGAAACATTATCTGGTGAATCGAAATATTATTGTGAAACATGTCGAAGTAAACAAGAAGCAACAAAAAGGTTAAATTAATTAGACAAAAAAAAAATATATATATATATATATTCGATATTTCTATTCAATAGAATGCGTATTAAAAAATTACCACGTATATTAGCACTTCATTTAAAACGTTTTAAATATTTTGAAGTATTTAAACAATATAAAAAATTATCTTATCGTGTTGTTTTTCCATTCGAACTTCGACTTCTTAATACGGTTAGATATTCAAAATATTTTTTTTTATAAGAAGAATTTTGTTTATTTTTTTTTCTAGTCCGAAGATTGTACAAATAGTGATCGTATATATGATCTTGTTTCATTGGTTGTTCATTGTGGTATAGGACCAAATCGTGGTCATTATATAGCTGTTGTTAAACGAGATGGTTCTTGGCTTGTTTTTGATGATGAAACTGTCGATGTAAGGATTTATTATTTGGAATTAAATAAAGAACACTACAGCAAAAGAACGTCAATCTGCCATTTCTTTAGGTTCTCTACATTCTTTTGAATAATAACTATGGCAACGATAATTTTTTCTTCTATATACTAAACATGAAAACTGATACTCTAGATCAACGTAATTTTTCTTGCTCTACAAAGTAACATATTAATCATGTTTATCGATTAGTTTATGTAAAGTAACAGAGGTGCGATATCATACACTTGTCTCACTCTACATAAATTAATCGACAAATATGATTAATATATTATTTTGTCGAACATGAAAAAATTACACCGATTTACAATATTAGCTTTCATATTAAGTTTATAAAAGAAAACGATTATTGTTACTATAGTTATTATTCAAAAGTGACATACACATCTAAGATTTTAGTCTTTGAAAAAAATTTTTTTGTTTCACAAAAACAAAAAGTAAATATACAGAATATCATGCTTTATCTTTATTGAATGTAGAACCTAAGGAAATGACAGATTTTATGATCTTATCGGACAACATTCTTTTATATTATTATTTTTCATAGCGACTTGATCCGTCCAATTTTGAAGAATTCTATGGAGTTTCTCATGATCTTGGTCGACAATCAGAAACTAGTTACATATTATTCTATGAAAGTCGAGATGTTTGATTACAAAACATAAATAATATATTCATCTTTTTTTTTTTTGATGAATTTCAACGCTGCTTTTTATGGTTTATTAATTTTGCATAGACAAAATTATACTAACCAAAGATCAAAACTACAAATTATTATTATTATTTTTATTGCAAAAAAACAAATGACAGAACAATGTGAATATAAATTAACAATAGCTAGCAAATCAATTTTTTCTACATTACTTGAATCTTTTCAGTACGAGTAACAATTTAGATTTGTTTGGTATTTTTGGTTTTTTTGTGTTTATATATATATGTCTGTGTATATTTTATTTAGTTTTTTTTTTCTCATATAAATTAAATATAGATATTATCTATAAAAACTGAAGAATCAGGAAATCATTTCGGTCTTATTTATAAAAGATAGTCATGTTATGTCAAAAAAAATCCATCTGTCATATTATTTTCTCTTCTATTTCCGCACTTGAATAAGCATTCTCGCTTGTTAATCTGTGAGTTTCGTATGATAAAACAAGAATGCAGGAAGATCAAGTAGTAATCGGATATAATAGATAGAAAGAAAGTAATCTTCATTCAAATTTTTCTTGTCGATCATTTAACTATTGGAAAGATAAGAAGAACATTTGTTTTGAATAACAATATATCTATTCATTCATTGATTATAATGATAGGAGAATGAATACAAAAAAGAAAAAACTAATACTTTCTTTTAGTTGTCTATTATAAGAAAGTTGTAACATAAAAGAAGAGTTCTTGAAGAAACATTCCGATCTAGTCTATACAATGGTAAGTTCTTTTAGAGAACAATAGCATCATTAAAAATTGTTTTTAATTGTTTCATTCAGCATATTTTCACATTAACATAAGACTATATTAATATTCTACTAAATAAAAAAGAAACCAATAATACCATCTTATTATTATTATAATACTTTATTTGAAATTAGAGATTGTACATTTATTCATATAACCTTTGCTTTTGTTTTTTACTATCACATTGAATATCATAAATAAATGGGCAATTGAAAATATTACTCAGAATTTTGAACTTTAAAAGCAGATACATATCTATACTTTAACATATGTGCTTCTATTATTTTCAAAAAAAAACAAAATTCGAATAATCTGTAATTTCGAACGACCATTTGATTTTTTCTTTATTTAATAAATGTCAGTGTCAGTGTTTTCTGCGACATTCACTATGACTGTCATCAGTGATTGATAAATCTGACATTGACACGTTCATACAGATAAAATTACATTTTGCGTGATAATTGAAAATTTTAGTAAACTTTCGTTGTCAATTTATTTAGAGTCATTAGATGGGACACATCGAACTACTGATAAAAAATTACTTTTCTGATTTTTAGAAGCATTAGGAATATTGAAAACGAGACTAAATTCTAAATATCAGAATTAGAGTCATTCATTATCACAAATATGTAAATATTTTATTAGTTTTCTCTTCTTGTAGAACATTATAAAAGTTATCTTGTGATTCTGCAAACAAAATTAACCAAAAACAACTGCATGTACATAGGATTCTTTTGATCAATTTCGTTTGAGCGAAATCACGAGATAATTCTTACAATGTTCTACAAAAATAAAATAAAAAATATAATAGAACATTCACATATTTGTAATAATGGATGACTCTAATCCTAATATTTAAAATTTTGTCTTTTTTCTAATTTCTCTAGAAAAAACTTGTTCCCAAAAATTAAAAAAGTCGCTTTTCGTAAGTAATTCGATATGCTCTATCTAACGACATTAAATAAATTGAAAATACTAATATTTAACGCCGTTCTCATTGTTAAAATCTTTATGGGTATTTTTGTTTCTATATGTTGCAAAGAATTGTGTGTGAGTTAAATGAAAAACTCGTCTCCGGGGGAGGTACTAAACTAATTCATCAATCATATTTTTTTTGTTTTATTTAAAACAAATATAAACATATAGTGAAGCTTTCGACCTCTTTCAATAGGTCATTATCAATACTAAAGTAATATGAAAGAAATTTACAGATGCTATATTGACAATTTTCTTTTTCTTTTTTTTGTTCTGTTCTGAACATTGCAGTGCGACAATAGCTTTTCTCCTCTTCGTAGTGTAATGTTTAGGACGAAGCAAAAAATTCTTAATATAGTATTTGTAAATTTTTTTCATACCACTGTAGTGTTGAAAATGACCTATTGAAAGAGGTCAAAAGCTTCACTATATATATATATATATTTGCTTTTAAATAAAAAAATATGATTGATGCATGGGTATATCTCGCAATTGGTTTGTTCACTTATATTTCATCAAACAACATTAATATATCGGAAGATACTAGTGAAAAATCTTTATTCTTTTCGATTATTTTGGCATTAATTTTTGAATAGTATGATTTGTTATCATTATTTATTTATTTTTTCTCTGACTTATATAAAATAAATGGATTTTTTTTTTCTTTCTCTGATAGAAGATTATGATGAATAATTTTAGCAATAATGTCTTTATAGACAATACAAGTATCAATATGTCAATATTAACAATAGAAAAATTTAGTTTATTTACTCTTAATTTATCTATACTTTTATTTATTGTTCTTTTAATTGGTTTAATTGGAAATTTACTTGTTATTTATGTTGTATTAAATTATGGTTTATTAAAAACAGTTACAAATAAATATTTATTACATTTAGCATTATCAGATGTTATTTTTTTAAGTGGTGTACCATTTTTTATTTCTTCAATAATGACACGTTCATGGTTATTTGGAGGTTTTACATGTAAAATATTTTTTTTAACACAAGGTGTTAATCAATATACATCTATTATTATTTTATCATTATTATCATTTGATAGATATTTAGCTGTTTGTCATGCAGCTAAATCAATTGCATGGCGTTCACGTTTTAATCCAAATATACTTATTATTTCAATATGGATACTTTCATTTTTATTAATGTTACCAATTATTTTATTTACAACATTAGACGAAGCAGGAGCATCTGCTGTTCAATGTACAATTAATTTACCATTATCACAATCACGTATACCTTATTTTATATATGTTGCATATACATCATCAATAACATTTTTCTTACCACTTACTTTAATGACTTTTTTTCATATAAAAATAATTTATCGTTTAAGAAATCGACTTCCAAGACAACATTGTCGTTCACGTATATCAATGCGTGCACGACGAAAAGTAACAATATTAGTTTTAAGTGTAATTAGTGTACATTTAATATGTTGTACACCTTATTGGACATTTCAAATGTTAGCAACAAGTGGATTATTATCACAAACAAATTCTATACTTATTCCAATGTCAAGTTTAACACAATTTCTTTTATTTGTTAATTCATCAACAAATCCTATTTTATATGCATTTCTTAGTGAAGTATTTCGTACAAGTTTTAAACGAGTTTTTTATTGTTGTTCAACAATAAATAATAATAATGAAATAATACAAGAAAAATATCTTGATTAAATTAAATGTTAATTTAATTAATTAAAAAATGAATTATTTTCAAGACAAAATTAACAAAAATAATATTAATAATAATTTATGTATTTTTATTTGAACAAAACAAACTAATATAAATTTTAAAAAATATTTAAATCTTATGTTCTTTTTTTTCCTATTAAATGTAAAAGTAATTATTTATATAAAATTAATAAGAAGTAAATCCATAAACTTATTTATTTAGAAATCGAATTCTTTACGAGAGTGGAGTGATCTGTTTAGTCTTCTCAAGTAGTAAGTTTGATGGTATTCGTAAATGTTGTAAATATTCACGTGTTTGCGCCTTGCATTTTTTTTTTTCGAATATGATGTTTTGTTTTTCTTTTTCTTCGCATACGTCGATTTGTTTTTCCTATGTCGTGTATATATTTATTTAATAAATTTTGTTCTCTTTTACTGTTGATTTCTCTTCTATCGTTACCATTTTATATATCTATATATACAAGCTTGTTACTTCACGGCTGGTCTTTTAGTTCTGTTATTATTATTATTATTATGTAGTTTGTTTTGTTGAATAAAACTAAACGCATAATTTGCATAATCAAGGTTTCTTGATAACAATTTCATGGTAATAATCATAGTAATATTATTGCTGTGCCATGATAAACTTCAATGAAAATTATTGTACAAATAGATAAAATGTAATAGTACATAATGAGAAGTTGATAATTATTACAGTTCTTGTTTTTTTATGTTAAAAAAAAAATACGAACAATGAAAGTGTATAGAACTTGAAGATCAAAGTCCACATGTCATCATTGACCTACATTTCAGTCACAAGGTTTCATATATTTGATGAGTAAAAATAACTGAGATTTATTTATTATAGATAGAATCTTTTTCATTTTTTATATTCATATATACATAAATTTTATCAGCAAGAACATATATTCATAAAATAATTATTTGATAAACTTCAAACGAAAACAAGTAATTTCTATTTGATTATATTGAAAAAATGCTTCTAGACATGATTATTAAATCAAATAGAAGACACCTTAAATTATTCTAAAAATATCATAAGAAAAGATTTATATATTTTTGCACATAGGAAAATATATACATACGAAAGAAATTTTTGATGTTCGATAATTTATTATGAAATATTTCTTTTCATTAAATTTCTGTCATGTTACATTAATTAAAAACTATGTAAAATAATAATTTCTAACGATTGCTCATTCTTCACTTCAAACTAGTTTAAATCAATGCATAATGACTATTTATTATTGAATGCATGAAATGCTATGTCGATATGAATGTTAATGAATGAAATTAATTAAAATTAATTGATTTCTAATAACAGTCGATTTTTTGAATTATTGAAGTTAATAGCGAGTGTTTTTTGTTTTTTTTATGAATAATAAACTAATTAATAATTTTGTTTTTCTGTTAAATTAGATACGATAATAATCGAAATTAGAAAATGACAAAACAAGTAAAATGTTTTGCTTGCATATTCATAAATCGTTGTATTTAGACGATTTTTTTTCTATTTAAAATTTAGTTAATTTACATAAAGATTGTAACATTTGAGATATATGTTTTATAATTCATAACATAATTTGATATTCTTTTTTCGTTTATCATCAATTTTCAATTAACTAATAGATAAAATTTTTTTGTATCGAATCAAATTATTTTTTTCCCCTTATTTATGATTTTTTTCACCATTTTGTGAAAAAAACAAAATTTTATAATCTTTTCTCTTATCTATAATAAACAATTTTGTTTGACTTATTTTTGTTACATATCAATTGACGTCTTATTAAGATAATCATTGATAACCTTGTATACAATATATTCAACCATATTATTAAATCAGTAAACAAAACGAAAATAATAATACAAGCTATTTACACTCTGTCTTTTTTTTTTTTTTTGTTATTTCATACTAATCAAAAACAAAAAAACAAAAATTGGATGTTATTTAAAACAAACATTTTTCATTTTACAATTTTTTCATAATAAAATTATATAATTCATTTTATATTCATTTTCAAAAACCGCAAATATATAAATCAATACAAATTTAAATCAGATTATTATTATATTTCAATTCAATTAAAAATAATATTATAATCTAAAAAAATTTTTACATCATCTAACTCAAATATTTCACAATTCATTTGAAATATACAAAAAGAACAAATTATTTGATAGAAATAAAATTTTGAATTGTATAGAGAAAAAAATATACCTAGATTTCATAGAGATTTACCTTTTTTTTTTTCTTTCTTTTTTCATACATCAAAAAAGCTATGTCAACAATAGATGTAATGTCCTTGAGCGAAATAACCGTTCTATATGCATGCACACATTTATATTGTCGACGCCCAAAATTAAGTATACCTGTATAATCGAGTATTTTACCTGTATATGCACATGTATGTATGTATGACATTTGTCAAAAAATTAATTGCTTTCATACATACATTAAAAGAAAAGGAGACCAGGCAAAACGGGAAAATGTTGTTTTTGCGTACCCATCTGGATATTTTATTGTGGGCAAAATATGTTGCCATAGGTTTTTCTTCCCATATAAAAAGTCTGCTTGAAAACCTTGAGAAAGATACTAGATATATATATAGATACATATATAACGCCAATATATCTTTTTATATATAAAACTAAAAGAGCTTGTTAAAAAAAAATACAATTGAATGTAAGCTATACGCTCCGCAGGTCAAAGCAAATAGTATTTATATGTACAACCATCGTTACAGTTGTTCTCAAGGAGAAAAGAAAAAAAAAGAAATCTATTGAGAAAAAAAAACATCGAGAGTAGGGGGTTTGTTTCCTATTAATATTAATCAAAACTTCGTTCGATTTTTCTAGTTATATAAGTCGTTTATTTTTTTAAGAAAAAATATTTTTTTAGAAAATATAACTAAAAATATTGAATAAAATTGCAAAACAAAAAAAATAAAATATTAAAATAATTTTCTCTTTCAAACACTATTATAATATTATTTTATCTTACAACAACAAAAAACAAAACAACAATAAAACTAACAGTAGATCATTCAAAGTATAAACACATTATACAAAATTATGAGAGACAAAAATAGAGATTACATTGATTATTGATTCATGAAGAAATCATCGAGATCACCATTGGTTAGCATAGTTGATAATGGTTCAAGAAAATTTCCTACTTGTTCAGCAGTTAATGAATTAATAAAAGCATCATCAAAATCCAATTCAGAAATTTTATCATTTATTATTGTTTGATTTTGTTGAGAAGATATTGGTAGATTGTCTAATGTAAAATAAGATGTTAAGTCGATATCTGATGTTGTAAATGAATTTTGTGGATTCATGTTAGAACACATTTGTTCATGAGTAAAAAGTCGTGTTTCTAAATGAAGTTTTTGATGTTGAAGTGTTTGAACATTTTGTGATAATTTTGTTTCTTGTTTTTCTAATTCATTTATTTGATCCAATAATTGTTGTTCAATATTTAATCGACTTATACGTACACGTTCAGCAGCAGCACGATTACGTGCACGTCTTACATTTCGTTTTTGTTCTTCTTCTGCAGTTAATATTTCATATTTTGAACGACGACCAGTAGCTAAAGTTGGTGCTGGTCGTTTACGTGGTTTGACTCTAATAGGACCAAATGAAATAGTTTCGTTGTCGTCGCATGATGTACGGCTATGTTCCGATGAACAAATTGGATATTGTTCAATTTTAGCAATTGTAGGAGTTAGTGTGGGATAACCATCCCCTGGTAAACCTTTGCTCATACACATGAGAAGTTGATCGATTTGTAATAAGTTTGATCGCATGTACTAATATCGTTGCTTGAGTCTTCAACATTACGGCTGTTTTATATACGACTTTTTTGCGTTCTATCGCCCCCTCGCCTACATACGAAAAAAAAACGCAAAGGAAAGTTATATCATAATGAAAGAAAAAAAAAACCAGTGACGTCTTCATGACACATTTTTTTGCTTTCTGTTTTCACGTCATAGGTTTGACGTTGATGTAGCTATTCTCTAGCGAGAACGAAAGAACGAGTCATTTATTATTTTTTTTCTTGTCGATTCGCATTGAGAGAAAAAAACCCATATACCTCGTGACTCAGAAAAAAGAAACGATAGCACAGAATCGAGAGCGTTGGTTTGTTTACCAAGCGCCCACGAACTATCTGGAAGTATATAAAATAAAGATAAACGTAGTTGTGAGTTGGTTACTGGAACTTTTAGATTTTAAGATTTATTACAATATATTGTATAGTTGTAATTTCATTGCAATGGAAAATATATTTCAGAAATATATAGATGGCTATGATCATATTATTTTTATGTTAGCATACGTAGAAGATAATACAAAAGTTCTTCATTAGTTTTTCTTTCTAGTATAGTATGATAATAATTTATCATAGACACTTGATAGTTTATTTGTTAGAGAGAGCAAAGTCTCTACTACACATTTGTATAGAATTTTTTTTTCTTTCAAAATACTTACTGAAAATTGAAAAAATTTAAGAACATGAGTTGAATGAAAAAAGTACCTTGAAACTTTACATATAATCAATGATGAGAAATGTATTTGATCGATTTATTCTATATTTAATTTTCGATATTTCTAGGCACGTTATGTGTAAGTGTAATCAATGTGACACAAGCTTTCTAGTAAGATCAAAATATTTGAGTTACATAATTACAGGTTCTATAGGAAATAATTTTAGTAAAAATTTAATTTTCTCTCTACATCATGGTTGAGTGATTATCCAAACAGTTAAGGAATCGATGTTTTGTCGTTTAAACTGTGATATGTATTGTTCAAAAAAATACATTTATCACATCTAAACGCCGTATCGAAGCTGATAATAGCAAGAAAATTACCTCGATAAACGGTAAAATGTTATTTGATGTATCTCAACACCAAATATATGAATTAACATTTTTTCGCCGCTTATCGAGGTCATTTTTCTGCTATTATCGACTTCGATGCAGCATTTAGGTATGGTAAATAATTTTTTTGGACAATACATTACAGTTTAAACAAAAAAAAACCAGTTCCTTAACTGTCTGAGTACGTTGTTTGACATGTATATGTGTCAATCTCAGTCTTTTCAGCCATAGAACGACCTTGGACAAGTCACTAACCACTATTTTTCTCGGATCATCCGTCCGATAGCATACTGACTATTTTATAACATACATCTGCTCTTGTAGGTAATTAATGCGTATGAAAAGCTTAAGCAATTAAGCGCAAGAATTTGGCATTAGGCTGGCCTTTTGTCCAGAATTACAGTTAGTCATAGTTGTAGAGAGAATATCGGGCTATTGAGTCTCTCGTTAGGCAGCATCTAATAATGCAAGGCAGCTCAAAAGCAGAGGTATTCTTTCTTCTTCTTCTCTATAATGTCTAATATTCTGTTTTATTTAAAATGCTTGGGGGTTTTGATTACTGAAAAAAATATTCATTTTTCATATCATTTATAAGTTGATTTTATACGATCCCTTATTTTATATATTAGTACAGCTTGAAAAATCTTTTATTGAGAAATGAGCTTTATCAATTATACTTACTGTAAATCTAAAATAGAAATAATTCATTCTTGTTTTAAACAAGAAAAGTTGTGATACACTAATGTACTATTGATTTTCTAAATACGAATCGATTATACTTGAATAGAAAATTAGAAGCATGAAAATGAATTACGATGTACGATTTATCATTGATAGATTAATTGGTATAATACGAAATAAAATTCAATACCAATTATTATTGTAGAACAATTGATTATCTAAAATATCAATTCCATATATATATATATATAAATATAGACCATTTCGAAGCTAAAGATAAATACAACACGTTTTACAGATTAATCAAACCATAATATAAATGATAATAGATATTCATGATATATATTCAATCCAAAACGTTTTATGATTATATAGATATTTATCATCATATCAGCATAGTATATGACAATAGATTTTTTGAAGTAAATTGAATATTTTCTCCGTAAAATATTCAATACCAATGAGACAATTGAATTTACCTGAAAAATGATATATTGACGATTTTTCTAAATCATATCTTCATGGAACCAATTTTTTCTTCGGATTCTTCATTTATAGGATTACCAATCATACGAAATATTATTTAATAACAAATTCACATTTAGTAAACCTGTTTGAATTTTTGGATGTTTAGATTATATACAGATTTTTACAGCCTTTCGTCAGACTTATTTTCCTTGAATGAATGTATATTATGTTTGCTGTTTGTCATGACAGAAGAAAAACATGCGTCATAATCATTCATAGCTCTTAAACATACATTATTCATGAAATGACATCATTGATGATCAATCAAAAATAAGTATTGAATATAGATGTCGTTGTTTAAATATGACTCAATTGAAAAAAATACTGAATATATTATTCATCTGATGACAAATAATCATATAATGTGTCATTATTGGAAATTTATTGAAAGAAATAAAAAAAAAAGTAACAATTGTTTAAAATTATTACGAAAAAATCATTTCGTATTTTAGTTTTAAATAAAATTGGTTATATCTGTTTAGTTTGTTAGTCAAAAATATTCAAATAAATCAATTATTAGTATCTTTTCCTGCTATATAATCAAGAATAAAATAAACTCCAATATGCAATACAGGTAAAGATAAATATTTTCAAATAGAAAGAAATTAGAGTTTGTAGGATTCAAAATTTTATAATGTAATTAATAAGATCAATATTTTTGCTATTCTAAATATTGCTTACTTATATTTGAATTTTCTATACTCTAAACATAACAATATAACTATAATATTTAGATAATTATAGAGTTCTGAAGTCAGTAATTGGAACTTATGGAATTCACTAACGAAGTAAGTACTCGAGATATTCATCTCCGTATTAATTCATTTATATATAATTCAATAGATTATATTCAGGTAAGAAAAAATCTCAAAGGTTTTAATTCTATGGCCGTTGTACTGAAAGTTTGATGATTATCTTAACTTTAATCAAAAATTGAATTGAAGACTTCTGAATATTTTCTCGTACAGAAAATTTTAAAAAAACTAAGCTGCTATATATTCAAATAATGTTCTTATTGTGTGCAGTCACATAACTTTGTGTTTTGTTTTTTGCTACAATGCAAGACAAACTGCTGAGGAGATCAGACACTGTAATGAGATAATTATTATATCGATTATACAACATGTTTATTCGATTTTGTAATACTGTTGTTCGTTTATTTTTTTCTGCTTCGATGCATCATAAGACCATTGATGTGTAATATTCTATATATGTTTTTCTTCTTCTTTCGTATAATTGATCAAACACCATTTATGTGGGTAGTTTTGATAAATACAAGAATTTATTCTATTATGTTAACCTTCAATTAGGATGTGGATATGTCTTCTTTTCAGTTCTACACCCACTCATAACATTGCAGAACACAACAAGCAAATCTACTTGAGAATTGAATGTGTCGAGAAAGACATATTCATTTTTGTTAAAACTTTCTGAATTATTGTATTTATTTATAAGTAAATTTTTAGATTGAAAGCTTTTTTTTTTGCAAAACTGATTGTCTGTCAATAAGAATTTTAGTAAAATCATCATAAGTTTTCACCAGTATGCAATCGAACCGATACCCTTTAAGGATTTATCTTATTTAAATATAATTTATTGAATGATCCATGATATATATTTGTTCGGATTACTGGTAATAGCGCTTACGACTTTCGGTTTCAGTTATATACAATTCACATTCACGAAAAATTCAATGTAATAGCCTGTAATACAAAAATAACTAGATTTATAGAAAGTACATCAATGCGTTAAAACACATTTATAATCGTCTGATGAATGATAATAAGTGAATATTTTAAATCTTATCCTAATGTCAGAAGGCATCGAGTGATATTTGCTCAAAGCATATATTTATGTTGGAATGAGAGTCATTAATCTGAAGTAGATAGGTTTTAACTAGAGTAGTTTCAAGTTTTTTTATTCTAAAATAAGAACATCAAATCTGCTGGTTTATATGAGTGGATATGAAAGATATACTATTATTCTCGTTAAGATCTGTCTCTATGTAAAGTTTCAAATTGAAATTTGAAAATCAATTTTTCTCCTACCACGGTATTTATTTAAAAGTGCAATATCCTCATAGCAATAAACTAAGGTCACGAGCTCTTTTCAGAGTACATCATAGCTCGTTTAGATCTACATAATGCACATAGTCTCGATTTATCAGCTGGAAGACTTTCCTCATGAGACTATTTTATATGCACATTCATTGGAAGCTAGTTAGATCCTAAATGTGTTTATTTACAACAAAACAATCATATGATTCGGACTGGACAAAAATTGTCCGTTCTTATGAGTACGACGGTAAACATGTGACATGGAAACAACCACAAGGCATGTCTTATACAACATATAGTTGTCAACATGATTACAATGCTTCATAATATGGTGTGGTATTGAGAAAAATGTATTAGTACTCAACGTACTATTTTATTCTAGTCAATCAGAAAATATCTCATATGTAATCAATCATATGAAGAAAAAGAAGTTTCTTAGGTCAAAAATATTAATCCTCGTCGGTGTAACATAGTACACAACTTATTCATATATATATATATATAATCTATCACTGGTTGAGAAACAGCTAAATACCGATAAATTAGAACAATATCTGTCATTTTAGAATATTCAATTATATTTACATAACAAATCTGATAGATTATTCATATCAATAAAACGAGAGAAAAATCAAAAATCTAAATGATGAAGAATTTATTACTCTTAAAAGCACGAAAAATAACTATGATTCAGTAATCTATAAAGTTAACGTTACTATTATCCTTAACAAAAAACGATTATGCAAGAAAAAAAGCAGAGAAAAATCTACAATTGAAATATGTTAAATATTCTCAACAATCATTGCTGATACAAAAAGAAAACCTATGAACATCTATCTCTTAAAATTTCATCAAGAATGAATTGTTGACAATGTTTTATTTCTTCATTTTCGATCTACTTCAACTTTTCTCATCATCATGTATGATTAACTCAAAATAAATTATCCTTCAAATTCAATATTATTCTTCGCAAGCACATTCAATTACTTATTGTCATAATATATCTGTCAACTCTAATAAGAAAAATCATGTTTCTATATCATTCTTTTATATTCGAAATTCTTTTGAATTTATTATGGAAATTAATAACATCAGCCAAACAATAATCAGCTATCATGTAGTTAATTTATTTAAAAAAAGTATCTTGTCATTTCTTTGATTTTTCAATAAATCAACCTCTTATCAGTATAGGTTACATGCGGATGATATTTTTTACATTTTCACTAATTATACAAAATGTGATTGACTCTCTTTCATACGTACAAATCAATGACATTAAAAAATAGAACTTACATTTGAATAAGATCAAAACAACCAAATAGCACGGAGAAAACAGCAGATTTCAAGACTGAAATCTTTGCCGTTTTTCTCTCGTCAAATACAATAGTCGTAAGAAGCTCTGCTACCGGGTAAAAAGCATATAAACTTTAATTCTTTTATCTGATATTTTGACTACAAATAGAGCTTGGTAAATTCTGATCACAAGCAGCAACCTGAGGTCGATAAGTCTTAATGTACAGGATTTACAATGAAAGTATTGGTTTTCCACTATTTAAACGCGTTAACCTTCATCTTCTTATAAAGAAATAAAGGTTCGCATGTCTTTCAACGTACCTATTGCCACAAAGAATGATATGTAGAAGAAACTAATAGAAAAAATAGACGTATAGATTTAAATAACATCCAAAAAAAGATATGAAAACAATGTTTAAATTATTTAATTTAGCGAAATATGATCATAATTATAAACATTCATTTAACTTTAACTTTTCCGAAATATTATCGTTAGAAACCAATAGGTATCAACGAATAATAAACACAAAAAAGCTTATTCACATAAGGTACCTATCATGTACAAGTGATCGGTAACATAAAGTTTAAACTAAAAATTTATATTTAATTGCATTAAATATATATTTAGACTATATCAAAAGTAGTGACATTTTTAGATCTATAGAATAGAGGTAACCAAATTTTTACTCTAGCAAATATTTGAGCTAATAGCCATAATTACTTAGATACAATTAATACGTTTCCTCACTTTTGTTAAAACTTTTTTTCTAATAATCATCAATTAAGAATTTGATCATCTTAGTTACAACATTCAATACAATGATTAGAAGCTGTCTCGGCCAATTGAATTTTGTCGAACACTATTGACGAAAGAAATATGGTAAACATAGGAAGTAGTAAAGAATAATAAATTCTACATTTGTCATAAATGAATTGGCTAAAATTATTTGAAACAAAATGTTAACAAACAAAGAAGATTCATATTAACTACCGTATGACTCAGCAAGCTAGTCTATTGTAAATGTGATCTTGGGTCTTTTTCTTTCAGGGCCATTAGATCGATATTCTTATAAGAGATAATTATAGGAGAAAGCAAAGTGTTAGTTCATCGTCTAAAACTTTTTGTCGACGAAATAACAAACCAAAATTATCCAATGTAATACTTAGAACATTAAAGTTCATTGCGAGAACGTCCAACAACATATTCATACAAATGGTCTTATTATTTCGATGCAGAACATGATGTAATTATTCTATCTAAAAGTTATTCTACGAGCTCTGAACTATGTTATTTCCGGATGCTCTATTTTTCTAATAAACTCAATCGAGCAAATCAACATCGAATTCTCATGATGGGTACTGTAACTAATCTGATGAATTTTTTTATTATCAATAATTATTAGAAAAAAAAAAAACTTTCAGCAAACATTTGAAAATAAATTAATCGTATGTAAGTAATCATGATTACTACTAATACAAATATTTGCTAGAATAAAAATTTGATTAACTCTATTCTGTAGAACTTTATCTGTAAACGTTACAACTTTGAGTTATATATCTTAAGTATAATGTTTTTTGAAATGAATAGAATTTTATTTATTGATTGTTCTATCTGTGAATAGATAAACAAATATATATGTATGTAATAAATTTTAGTAATACGTGCTAGTATTTGGTTGATAAGTACAACAAAGTTAATTATTTTGAATTGATATTATAGATTGAAACTATTGAGAAATGCTAATTTTTCTCACAAATAAAAATCATTTAATATGTTAAAGAAAAAGGATACAAAAAAAATCTTTCATATTGCATTCATATAGTATATATGTGATTCACTACATCTAATTCATTCCTTTTTTTTTTTTTTTTCTCTTTAAATATAAATGAAAAATAAACAAACAAGCGAAGCAGAAAAGATATTTCTTTTTGTTTTTTTATGGCTTATTTACATTTTTGACGACAATAATTCCTTTAAATTTTGATGCAATTAATATTCCTTGAAAATCTTTTAAAAATGCTTGTCCAACAATATTCATTGATAATTGATTACGTGTTTCTTCATTTGTTAATAAAACATCAGTTATAACATTACGTATAATAACATCACCATCTATATTTCCAATACGTGTATTACCACTTTCTTCTCGTACAATAACTGGTTGTTGTTCATGATTTGCTCGACGATAATTATGTATAATAATTTCACCATCAGTTTTTGATGATTCAATTGTTTCATTTCCTTTTAATTCTTGTAACATCATTTGTTTTGGACCACGAAATAATTGTAAATCATTAGTTAATGCTAATGTATCAAAACCATATTGTTCATTTGGTACAAGTTTTTCATCAAGAAAAATTTCTTTAATTACTTCATTTAAACTTATGTTTACCGGAATTTCGACAGCTTGATGACCAGCAGCTAAATATAATAAAGTAAGTAGAGTTAGAAATCATAAATTAATCATATTTCTTATTTTTATGAATAAAATTTTTGTAAATAAGGTGCCGCAAATTGATAATTTTAGTAAACTTTTATTTTCAATTTATTTAGAGCCATTGGATAGAGTATATCGAATTACCGATGAAAAATTACTTTTCCGATTTTTGGAAGCTAGTTTTTCTTCGGAATATTGAAGAAAAGACTAAATTCTAAATATCACGATTAGAGTTGTTCATATGTAATTTTCGCTTTCTAGAACATTATAAGTGTTATTTCCTGATTCTACAGACAAAATCGACCGAACAAACATTATGTACATAAGGTTTTTCTGGTCGATTTTATTCGTAGAGTTAGGAAATAATCCTTGTAGTGTTCTACAGAGTAAAAATTTCTAATCTATGATTAAGGACAACTCTAATCATGACATTTAGAATTTAGACGGTTTTCCCAAAAATGGGAAAAGTAATTTTTCATAGGTTACTCGATGTACTCTATCTAACGACACTAAATAAATTGAAAACAAAAATTTTCAGTTTCCACTACCCTACAGTACTAGATAATAAACCTTGATTGCAAGCACCAATCTGCTCTCCATCGATTTACACGTACTGCAGTTATAATCGACACGTGTTCTTTCCCTTGTGAGAAATATACATTCAACGGAATTAGGCAAACAAAAGGCTTTTGTCTGATATTTTGTTATTCCACAGGCCATTAGCGTTAAAAACAGCCCACATACCTACTTTAGTGTCAATAAAGGTCGTGACTACTAGTCAAGGGCTCAGTAATTAGTACGCCCTGAAAAGTGAACTTATGTCGTAATAGTAACAAGAATTCATTCAATGTTACGACTGTAAAATTTCAGAACAGATTTGTCGTCTTCTCAGAACTTTCTACTAAAACTTTTAAAGGAATTGCTCAATGCCATCATGGACAAAAAAAAATCACCTTATGAGAAACTAGTATTTGCTCTTCAATAAATATTTTTAATGAGAAGACAATGTCTCAATTATTTCAAAGTGATTTCTAACGATATTTAGATTAGAGATAGCTATGACGTTAGCTCTTCGAATGAAGAGTTTGACGAAAATATTCATGACAACATTATCGAGATAAGGTGGTGTCTGAGTCATAACTTCATTATATGTGAACTGATGGAGGGTGGATTGATGTTTGCGATCAAAGTTTATTGTTACACATATGCACCCAAAATATTAGCTCAATATCTTAGGGAATAGTAGCACTTCATATGAAGTCAGTTACTGTTGTTCAGGACTGTACATATGTTTGAAATAACAGAGAATTGTTTTATGTATTGAGTAGATTTTTCATTAGAACTTGGCACTAACACTTTGACTTCACAGCGAACTTTCTAATTCCGTTGACAAATTAACATTTGATGTGTTAATTAGTCTATTTATGTAGTTGGAATACATTACATAAGGCGATAATGATCATGGTTAGAAAAATTAGACTAGACTATGGAAAAGATTTTGTAGACTAAGTTATTGAGTTTTGGTCTAAAGAGAGCTCAAGTAGACTAGCTTCCATAAAAAAATTCAAAAGTTTTGAACAAAGTTTCTTCGAGATATGAAACTTTCAACAAAATGCATTTTATACACACTATTCAAGAAAAAGGGTCTATATCTTGAAAGTCTCATATCTCAAAGAGATCTTGTTCAAACCTTATAAATCTCTTTTATGGAAGCTAGTCTAACTGAGTTCTCTATATGCATAAAGTTTCAGAACAAAATTTAAAAATACGACTTTTCCAAAAATCTGGAACCTCTAGAAAAAAAAACTCAATAGCTTAGTCCAATATCAATAGGAACCCAAATTCTTTTAAAACTTTTATTAGAACACTATGTAGTATCTGTAGGGAGCAGTCGAAGAGGTTCCCTCGTGGCTGGCTACGCTGCTTGGTATGTATCCAATAGATGCTATGTTCAAACCGCAGTACTGCCAGACATGTGATTACCCTGAACCAATCACTAACGCCTATTTGCTTCGGATCATCCGTCCGATGCCATACTAACTGAGCGGTGGCATACACCTACCCTCCTGTGACTAGTATGTGATTAGTCAGAGTGTACGAGAAGCTTAAGCAATTGAGCGCAAGAACACTGCGTCAGGCTGGCCTTTTGTTCAGAGCTACAGCTGTTGTTAATTATAGGGAGAATATCGGGCTAATGAATCTACCGCTAGGCAGTGCCTCATACTGCAAGATAGCCGAAAGGTAGGGATATCCTTCCTTATCATAATCTTTGTATTTCTTAGATCCATATGCCGATATATTTGTTTTCATGATTTTACTATAATGTGCTAGTCATGTCTCAACATCTATGTATGATTAACCCTTTCGTGGTGATTCGATTTTCATAGAAAGTAACGGGTGACTCAGAATGAATGGTTGCGCTTCGCATGTCATATTTTAATTTCTAAATACGTTTTATTAGAAAACAAAATGTATTTAGAAGTTACAATATAAAATGCAAAGTGCGACCATTTATTCTAGATCATCCGTTGACATTAAAGTATAATGTGGGCCACATAGTCGCAAAATGGCTTCCATTAGAGATAACAGTATAATATAATTGGTAATGAAATATCTTGTCAAGATAAACTTATTCTATTGATGAAAGATTTGTAATTAACATAATTTATAGCTTTGATTTCGCATATTTATTCTATTTTTGTTTTTCTTACCAGCTTTCATAACACCACCAACAACACTTTCGAGACTTTGTTCAAGTTTTTTCAAGAATAATGATGGATCATATAATTTAACTAAAATATAAATAAAATTCTTTAAATTTTATTTTGAATAATTTCTTTTTTTTTTTTGAAAATCTATTTAAAAATCAAACATATTAACCTGCAGCTGTTTCAAATTTAAATTGTTGTATAATATTATTTTCAGCATCAGATAATGGTAATGCTTGATTATGTATTTTAAAAGCATAAGCCGTATTTTCTGCAAGATCTTTAATAGTCATAGTTAAATGATCTTTATTAATTGTTCCAACCTTTTTAAATATCAAATGCATTTCTTTTTTTTTTTTTGTTTTTAATGAAAATATAAATTGTTTACATACTTTAGTCCAATCATCATTAGCTGTATCTTTTTTTGAATAAACATCAAAAACATCTTCAAATGAAGCTAGTTTATCTGTAGGAACAATAGCTTCAATAAGAACACTTGTTGGATCAGTTTGATGAATAGCAAATTGAGGAGGAGGAACTCGTTTTTTAGCTTCATCTTTAACCACTAAATTAACAAAAAAAGAAAGATTTAACAAAAAAAAAAAATTTAACGAACATTTTGGTTTGCGTAATGGTGGCGTTTTTACATCAAGAACAAGTGAAAGATGAGAAGAACTTGGTTCATTTTCTTCTGTTATTCCAGGTAAAAATGGTGTAAAACGAAATTTATAATCAGTATCTTGTTTAAGATTACTAATAGTTAAATGAGGATTATCACTAGTTATACTCGGCACCTAAAAACAAATTAATCTTTTATCATGTTTATATACAAATTTATTCATACTTGTTTCCATTGATCTAATTGATCGATTGTTGTATATTCAACTTTATATCGATCGAATTCTTTAAAACCTTCTTTTGAAATTTCAGCCTCAACTGCAGTGGATGACGTTGGTACAAGATGTAATGAACTAAGCCATGCAGTAACATTCTGTACAGTTAATACATCTAATTCACCTTCATCTTGTATGGAAAAAAAAAACGAAGAAGAATTTTTGTAAAACAAACTGATTATACACAAAGTAACTCAAAAGTCTGTTAACTGAATAAAAAAATTGAATATCTTCATCATAATTTAATCGAATAGGATGACTTGTTTTTACCGATGGAAAACATAGTTTTAATGTGTCACCATAGATTTGTACACAGAAATGTTGTCTTTCTCGTTTATTTTTAACGATGGATCTCTCCAGTTGATCCACAACTGCTGAGTGCATATTTTGTCAATTAGTAGCGGACCACTGGATCATTATAACACTTCCCAAAGAATTCGCTCTTTTGCGGAATTTTTGACCTGAAACTTTGTTGCAATAAAGATCTCAACAAGACTAACTTGTGAACAGTGTTTTAGGATTTGTGCATGCAATATCTCCGATATATACTAATTTGTTAAAACTTCTACGTTGTACATAATATCAACGCAGAGACATTTAGACATTGAAAACTTGATATGCATGAGTAAGTCTTATTGCAACCTTGATTATAGGATAATTTCAGTCAAATATTTGAAATTAAGGTTTTATTGAAAACCTGGGTTCCTACAGACGAAAACTCAACGTCTTGATCAAAACACTACAAAAGAACAACTCTTTCGAAGGTTGTTATGAACATATAATCTAGCACTATTCGATGAAATATGCCCTCAGAGCTTGAAAGTCCCTCTGTCAAGAGTAGTCAGGGGGGGAGGAGACTGCATTTCTATTTTGAAGTCAATAATAATACACCAAAATGATTCTGTTCAATATTTTCCTTAATGATATCAACCATGAACATCGATTTATCATCGATAAAAACAAGTCAACCTATTTGATCAAACTATAGCAAAGATATTCAATTTTTCTTTCGGTTAATTGATTTTAGAATGAATCTGTATATAGTACCTGATTTTGTAGTTTGTTGTGATGCTGATGGTACCAAACGAAATTGAGATTGTTGAGCATCAATTAAATCATCTATTCGAGCTGAACCTTGTGAACGAGGAACTTTCGTAACTTTAATCCATTCTGTTTGTTGTGCTTCTTTCTTTTCAATATCATATATATTTGTTATATCATTTTCATCTTTTTTCCATGTTAATTGAACAGAATTAGCCGAAAGAATTTCAACATCAGGTATTATAATATGTTTCTTATCTGTTGAATTTATATATATTTCATCTGTTGGTTTACTAGTAAATATTTTTCCATTTCCAAGATGAGCTTTTAAACGAAAACGTGATGGAATATTATCATCATTATCATCTGAAATTAATGATGATATATCTAATTCAATTTGATTTTGTGTTTTATCAATTTGTTTTCCAATACGTAACCATTCTTTATCACCTAATTGACGTTCAATCGTATAATAATCAATACCTGATGATGAACTTGGTGATATCCATTCACATAAAAGATGACCTAAAGAATTTTGATCATTTGTATTTTGATTTGATAATGGTATATCTTCATAACGAACAGTAAATGAAATTAATTCAATATCTAATGATTTATCATTATCATCTTTTATTCGAACATCTTTTTTAGCTTGTCGTTTTGCATCATATTCAGCTAATTCAGCATCATATTCAGCTTTAGCTCGTAGACGAGATGCATTATTATCATTTGAATTTCGATTTGGTGAATAATCATGTTCTTCAGTTAATCTATTTCGACGTTCTCGATTTTCATAAGGACGACGATATGGTGTATATGATGATGATCGTGATCTATTATCTTTTTTTTCCATTTCACGAAGACGTTGATAAGCAATACTTCCTGGTAAAACTAATGGTTCATTTATTCGATCAAAACTATAATATGATCGTGATCGTATTCTTCCGATAGGTGTTGTATCAATATACCAACTAAGAAATACTTCATCTTCATCAAGCATACGTAAAATACGATTTAATTGTGTTTCTTGATCAGAAATCTAAATTATATATGAATATGAATATTAATATTTAGTATAAACTCAATTGAACTTACTGTTTCATAAGTATTTACTAAAAAATGATAATCCTCTAAACGTTGTCCAGCTCCAGCAGCCATAAAATGAGTAACTAAATGTGATGTGTCTTCCTATATTAGAAAAATTTCATATGATTTGAATTCATATATGTTATAACTCACCATGTCTTATTTTTTTCTAGCTTTGACTGAATACAATTCAAATAAAGAAAGTTATCAATTTTACTTAATAGATATAGAGCAAGCGCGTCCGTTCCACGTTTATGTAATATAATATATCTTATAGAAAGAAATGATTTAGTGGATTTATTTCGAGCTTCTCTATTCTTGGGTAATATTATTGTCAACAACAAAAAAAAAAAAACATAAGAGAAAGTTAGACAGATGTGGTTGTTGTTGTTGTTTTCTGCTAGTGGGTCTATTGCTTATCACATTGATAGATCGTATTAGTAAATCATCACATTCATCCGTAATGGAATATTTTCATCAGACAAAATATTTTTTTTTCCTTTTATTATATTATTAATTATCAAAACAGAATAACAACGGATAGTTCTGGGAAATCAATGAGAAGAAAAAAAAGGACAGAATGTTAGTGATATGAATGACCCGCCAATTTGCAATAATATACATGTAGAAGCTTTACCAATGTCAACTCTGGCCAAGGTCATTTACTGATGTTTTCTTCTGGCAATAAGTAATAGATTGGATAACCTACATCAATAAACAACTATTAGTATATGTTTATTTATTTCTAAGTTATAATGTTGATAGAAATATATTTGGTGTACTTTGCTAAATTATATTTGAAGTATCTCTTAATATTCGAATGTCATAATAATTACATATAGAATTGCCAGTCCCAAAAAAAGAAACTACATAATACAGTAAACAAGAATAGTATATTGATGGACAAAGATCAAAGAATTTTGTTGTTTTGCATTATTATTCTAATACAAAATTTTTCCAGATGTATATAGACTTTATAGTTTAGTCTAGTTGATTAAAGAGTTTGAGTAAGGTTTTTCTTTTGTTAAATTCACAAATAATAATTTCTAATATTATGATAGATTCTAATTGAATGATGAAAAGGTAATGATTAAATAATGAAAATCGAAAAACTAGCTATCAAATAAATTCTATTCAATTTTGATTAAATAATTGATTATATCCAGATTCCGAGATCTATTGTACAACATACATCTAAATCATTAAATATGCTTTTTATATTTTTTGTTATGTTGATATTCATTTGATTTTGAGTAATATACTATTTGAAGTCAAGATAACTAATCGATTAAAAATACATTAACTACGACATAATGCATATATAGTGTTTTAAATCTGTCTTTCAGAATGCGCTACGATTATAAATGTCTTTAGTCTTTTACTATATTTTCCACATATGCTAATGAATATCACAGTTGTGACAAACAAATGTAGCAATATGTTGACATTTATTAGTAGTCCGAGATCGACTATTTATCCCATATATGTTGATCAATATGGACAGGAAAAATATCATACAATATATAGTTAATAGGAAATATCCTATTTCAAATAGTTGAAAATAACCAAACATATTGCCTATTTCAAAATAAAAGGCGGGTGGGTATTTTCTGAATAACTTTTCATAGGAGCAAGATAGAGAGCTGCGGTTTTCACCATTGGAAAGAGGAGATGAAGACACATCGAATCATATAATATAGGTTTTCCCAGGAGGCTCTTTAAAGTTTTCTTAATCGATTTTCTAAAACAATGCCTAAAAATTGAGTTTCTATTTTACGACAAAAACGCAAAAAATTGATTTTTTTCACAGAAATCAACGGAAAAATCGACTAAGAATTTGTACTAAAATACTTATAACTTCTGAACGAATAGATCTAAAAGTCTCGGCCTTGCGTATAGGTGGTAGATCTTCTCTTAGCGGTTCAGATGCACACGAAATTATTGAAAAATGACTTTACTAACCTTACGGAATATGTTCGCTTTCAAAAACATCGCTTTAAGTCTTTGAAAAAACTGTGCCATATTATCTTAGAATATACAGTTCGATGCATCTTCATCTCCTCTTTCCATTGGTGAAAACCGCAACTCTCTACCTTGCTCCTATCAAAAGCTATTGAAAAAATACTCACCCGCCTTTTATTTTGAAATGGACAATAGTTAGGTTTATATAAAAGAATACAATCATTTTCTATTCTTTATTAATTTCGTTATGGCCTAAGATTTTCAAAAGAAAAATTATTCAACACGATATCTTTTTTTTCTCTAATTTATAATTTTACTAATAATACGTTACAATCTTTTGTTCTTATGCTTTGATTAAATCCAATGAAAAGAAAAATATATCATGCAAATAATTTATCGAATGTTTATTAAGTAGAACAAAAATGCAAATACAACAGATTTTAAATCTCACGAGATAATTAACAAAAAAAAAAAGAAAACATGAATAAATTCACAAAAGTAATTTATTCCTCTGCAAAATTTTTATTTATATAATAAATAAAAGTCAATTAATACATAGTCCATAGTGTTTTCAATGCTTTTATTAAACCCATATCATTATAATTAAAATAACTATTATAAAAAAGAAACAAAATTAAATAAAATAGAATATTTTTTTTTTTTGTTTTATTCCTACCAAAGTCCAACAAATGCAATCGTTGTAAGTACATATCGAATAATATTAGCTAATGGTAATGCTTTTCTTGGACAGTAATCAATTAATACTGCATCCATTCCTGTCAACAAGATATTCATTATTATTATTCTATTAAAAATCTTTTATAGAAAACAAACCCCAATGTGCATGAATGGCAATTGAAACAGCCAATAAATAATTCATAAACACTGAATTAAATACAAATGAACCTGGAATGATAGCAAGCATGACTAAGGCTACGATACGTTCAATTTTATAATGTTCAGAACCAGTTAAACCTGTTGATGTTTGTGAAGGATTTATTGAAAATACTGGTTGAATAGTAGTAGTTCCACCAGTCATAGATATCATTGTTTTCTATATAAATTAAATTTAAAGATAACAAAAACCATAAAAAGATTACCGATGATGGACCACCAAGAAAATTTGAACTAATTAAAAATGAATCAACAATATGATTTATGGAATAAAAACCACGTATCAAAGTAAAACTCATTTGCTTTTTACAGATTAACAAAAAAAAAAAAAGAAAACAAATAACAAATTGAAATCTAGAATAAATAATAGACTTGTTATCATCAATATAGATAGAAAAACAAGTTTTTTTTTTTCCCCCATGTTGAATTTATTTTATATCATGTCGATTACCTAGACATGAGTGAAACGAGTTATTTTTTGGTCTGGAAATAGAACCATCTTGCCTAATGAAGAGTATATAATCTGTATTCTATTAAAACATAACATCTACTGCAATACAAAAAAAAAAACAGTACATAATGATTGCTGTTCTTGATAAGAGTATATTTCGAATCACTAAATACTTCACATCTACTATTGATTAATCATACTAATAATCGTCTTATCTGATTGCACTTAGAATCTGTCAAACAATGACTTGAGCCATACTGAGTTTTTCTATAAAATCGAAATATTCAAAGAGTTTCTATTCTTAGAAATGAAATCCAATATGAATATCATTACTCATACATCATATTAAGCATTTGTATACAGCAGACAATCGTTAGTTATGATACAATAATAGCATAGTTTGCTACATTCAAATTGCGAACACTTTTAAGGAAAAATGGCCGCATAATGGAATCAACATAAGATTTATTATGTGAAAAAAAATCATTAATAAAAAAAATATAAGAGTGACTAACATTTTTTTAGATTTAAGATATGGGTGTGACTCAAAAGAATATCCACACCATAATATTCACTCTTAATTAAAGCTACCAACAATGATCCTCTTACTATATCTATATCATCATACGGCTATTTTTTTTCTCTTCTCTCATTTTAAATTGAGGATATTTTGCGATGTACGATCATTTTTAGTTCTTTCTCCGATTCTACTTTGCGGAGATTTTTTTCATCCAACAAGAAAAAATATCCGCAATCAAGAAGACCCGAGTGTAGTCAGTGTTTCATTCATCATAAGGTTTCTTTGTGTATACAAAAAATCAAATAAATCACATCAGAGTAACGGTAAAAAAAAATGTAAAACCTATCAAGTTTCTATTGAACAGATGTCAAAAAAATCATGATTTATGCCTGATAACAGTTTAGAGCAGTTTTATTTTAAAATTTTCTTCTCGATGATAATAGCTAACGAGAATCTGAATAAAATATTTGCGTAGCTGGAAAGATTCTCTATTAGGATTGATAGAACCAAAGGCTCGGATGAAGGTCTACGAAAAGTCAAAATACTAAAACCCGTTTTCTTGCTTGTGTTCGAAGTTTTTAGGATAAAATTTTATTTGATAGAGCAAATGATTCTGAGTAAGATGACATTTATTCGAACTTTCTTTATCAGACCGCATTCTATTTATAGAAGGTTTAAGAAATATTTTTCTCTTCTTTTTATTAAAAATTTCAATCTTTTTGTCAAACGTGACGCTTTTCGGCTTTCTATAAATTGAATGCAGTGTGTTGAACAAAAGGTCGAAGAAGTATGCATCTTACTCAGAATCGCTTGCTCTATCAAATAAAACCTTTTCTCAAAAGCTTCAAACGAAAGCCAGAAAGTTAGTTTTGGCGATCTTGGTTTTCCGCAGACTCTCCTTCAAACAGCTTTGTTGAAGCTTTCAAACCTATCAATCCTAATAAAGAATTCTTTCAGCTATACAAATGTTTTTTTTTGTTCAGCTTCTTACCATCGAGAAGAAAACTTTGCCAAAAAAAAAAAATATCATAAAAATCCAATATCTCAGCAGATATAAACTAAGAACCACAAACTCTTCTCAAAATATTCATAGCTTGTTTAGCTCTACATAATACGCATAGCCTTGATTCAAAAACGATTAATCAATTAAAAGACTTTTCTCATAGAGACAAAATTAACACATAAACAATTCATCATAATGACCTACTTTTTTCTTTTTGTATTATTAATGCATTTTTCTACTATAAAAGCTAGCATGATTAAGTGTTCCTACATTACAATGGATTCTTTTCATGTATTTTTTGACCTATTTCATCTGTATGAGAAAAAAAAACCATTTATCTAAATTAAAAATTTTCTTCTATTCCTTATTGTTTATACAAATACGTTCGACATATTTGTTTCTATATTTAAAAACTACTCCGTCATAATCGTCTACTTATAACGAAATGTGTAATCTAACAAATAGCAATATTCTATTATTTGACAGACACTCTTTGGTCATGCGGTCATCAAGTACAAATATACAATCGAATATAGAAAAAAGTCTTAATTCTTTGACAGTTTAAATACAACATATTACGTACGTCAATCAATGTGCAATGGTTTTTACACATGTAATTTTCTCTTGCTAATTATAAATAGTTCATAAAAATTATTCTGATTGATGTATAACTTAACGAATAAAAAATTTCGCTAGAGATCGCTAATTATGAAGATAAAAAAACAACTAATCTATAAACAAGATAAAAAATAGAAACAAATTTTCTTAAAATTTTGCATTTTTTTTGAAAATCATATGTCATTAAATATGTTATTAATTATATATATATATATATATACTTTTTTTGTATGACTCATTCATAGTCTGGCATAAAAAATAACTAAGTGATTGACCGTTGATGTCTCGGTCATTTGTTTGCTTTTTCGTTCTTAAATACTCATTCGTATTTGTCGTCTTTTGTTTTTTTTTGTTTTGTTTCTAAATAATTAAAATATTATCGCGCGTAAAACTTTCTTCTTATTATTTTTTCTTTACTTTTAAATAGATTTTTCTCTCGCATTCATCAGCCCGTGTATCCTTGTGAAGAAAATAAATTATTTCATACAATTAAACAAATGATGCTTCCTGATTCACCACAGAATATTGTTGTTGTACGAGCACCATCACCATCTGTTCATTATATACCGGGTAGTATGAATGGTGATAATATTATTATTCCAACACAAAATCATCAACAAACAATTCAACAACCAATAAATTCATTTAGTCAACCTGTTTCAGAATCATGGTGTTTTACAAGTGTTAAAGTGATTAAAGTATGTTTTAAAAAATAATGAAAGAATTTGATGATTGTTTTTTTGTTTTTTGTTTAAACATAGTTTTCATTTAATTGGACAATAAATAATTTTTCATTTTGTCGTGAAGAAATGGGTGAAGCATTAAAATCATCATCATTTTCAGCAAATGTTAATGATAAACTTAAATGGTGTTTACGTTTAAATCCTAAAGGTCTTGATGAAGAATCAAAAGATTATTTATCACTTTATCTTTTACTTGTTGCTGCACCAAATAGTAAATGTGAAACACGTGCAAAATTTAAATTTTCAATACTTAATGCTAAAGGTGATGAAACAAAAGCTATGGAATCTCAACGTGCTTATCGATTTGTTCAAGGTCAATTTTCATTTTTTCTTTTTGTTTAATATTTTAATACATTTTCGATTCTTCTTTTTTTTTTGCTCTATTTAGGAAAAGATTGGGGATTTAAAAAATTTATTCGTCGAGATTTTCTAATTGATGAAGCTAATGGTTTATTACCAGATGATAAATTAACATTATTTTGTGAAGTTAGTGTAGTTGCAGATAGTATTAATATTAGTGGACAAACACAGATTAACCCAGTATGTATTTGAAAATTAATTTTGAATGTGTACGATATACTAGTTATTGAATTCAAAAAAAAAACATTATATCGTATTTTCGAGTTGACTGTTTAATTTCATTAAGAGTACCAAAGGACAGTTTGACCGAGTTCAAAAATTTTGGACTTGATAGACTCTAGTCTTATTTCACTTTAGAAAATGGATTAGCAGACTATTGATATTCAAGTTTAGACTATATCTATATACATAGCAATTCATAAGTAGTGTCACGATAAAAGAATTTGAATATATCTACTCTATAGGACTAATTTTTTTTCTTCTATAATGATTTGATGATCTTACAGGCCATCAGATGAATCTAAAATTTCGAAACATCTATAAAAATTATCACAAACAGCCATTCCACTTTCATTATTAAAGTAATATGTGTAAGTGTTATTTTTATAGAAGAAAAACAATTAACCTCATAGAGTGCAAATTTTTTTGCTTTTTTGATAAAGATACTTATTGACCACCTCCTGTAGAAAGTCATAATAAAAAGAATAAAGTTCAATTGAAAAACTATTTGAAAAGATTGTATAGCAAAAAAAGAAACTAGTGTGAAATATTGAAATCAATTTCTTTTCTTTTCTTTTTTTATACAAGGTCAACATCACCTTTTCTTTTTGAAACTTTATTATCATAATTGAATATTAAATTTTCTAGGTTACTAATGATGAGAATAGGTAATTTTTCAATATAGTTAAGATATTCAAAATAAACAATACGCATGACTTCATCAGACATGTTTTTTTGAATCGAATAGAACTAGAAAATTATACGGCGCAATATTTGTCCTATAGAAAATATCTGAAAGAGTAATTACACGCACCGAAATATAATAAATGAGAAATGATATTAAAAAGAAATAGAACAAAGTTAGTGTGTCTGTATGTTAATGAATAATAGATAAGAATATCAGTACGATAGACATTAGAATTAACGAGTGTTGATAACTTGACATAAAATAGTAAATCATAGTGTTGTTACAGATTCTCTTCAATAGTAAAAACTATAGATTTCATGGAGACCTACATTCCCTTTCAGAATAAATAGATCTCGATGAGTAGAGCAAAAAAAAGTTTCAACTAGATCGGAGAAATGGGAGCGATTTTGCACTTTTTTTGTGTGTAAAAATTGATTTCGAGGAAAACGATAAATAAATTATCCTGTATGTTGTCAGGACTTTTTTCTCTGACTAAAGTGATTGACAACTGGCGGTGTTA